>CAEGAD010049897.1:0-52069 GCA_903067055.1 Poeciliopsis paucimaculata | reverse complement strand
TTAAACTTTGTTTTAAATTTTTTTTCTTAAAAAATTTTTGGTAATCCCGTTTTGGGTTCCCTTTTTTTAATTTAATTTTTTTTTATTTTTTATTTTTTTTTTTTTTTTTTTTTTTTTTTTTACTTTTATTGTTTAAATCTGCATGCTTGGACTTTCCTGTTTGCCGCTGAATTTTCCCACTGAGGCAACAAAAGTTTGCTTCTCATTTATCCTATACTATTCGAAATAGACTGCTATCTGCTTCTGTTGCCTGGATTAGCCTGACTCGGAAGCATAAATTTCCTACTTTGAAGCACAAATGGAACGGACCACTACTATTTCCGACAGTCCCTGAAGGCAGCCGCTCGAGAGGAAGGATCCCTGTTAACGTCTCTGCTCATGTAAAGCGGTCTGAATGCTTCAGCTTCGTCAACATGGTCTTGAATGTTTATTCAGGCCGTTTCCAGTTTGATCCCCACCTCGTAACTTCCTCGCAGGCGTGCTAACACATTCCTAATGGAGTCTTTTAACGAGCCCAGCTAGCCTCGCTGCGGACATTGTTTTCGTCGTAGCCACAATCGGCTAACCAGTCGTCGTGTTAGCGAACATGGCGATTGTGTCTGGCTCCTGTGCCAGGGTGAACGGCTCCAGAAACGGGCCTTCGGTGTCGGCCACGACAGCCTCCGGCTCCGTGGGGCAGTCTCAGCCCATGATAGCGGTCTGGGAGTGGCAGGACGACCTGGGCTACTGGCGGCCTTACAGCGGCCAGGTTAGCGCCTACATCGAGCGGTGTCTATCACCGCGCGGCCACCGGGGAGGCGGCGGAGGAGCCGGCGCTACAAGCATCTGCCTCGGACAGTCGGACCCCAGCCTGTCGCCCTACCTCATAGACATACCGAGCCTGAAGCAGTTCCGACAGGACACAGGTGAACAAATTGATCGCGTTTGGACCTGCAGGCCGTTAATGTGTTGTATTTATAACGGAGTCTCGCACATCTAACAGGCCTGGATGGTTTAGCTTCTTCAAACGAGCTTCCTAAAAACAATTCACTGTCTTAGCTTAATTCCGTTAAAAGTACTTTTTCATCCCAAAGGGAATTTAAATGTTTTAAATCATATCATCCAAAATTTTCAAAGGGTTTTGGCATCCTGGCTGCTGTAGGCAGGAAGGGTCTCCTGTAGCAGTCTGTGTTTCAGCAATTTTGAAGAAGCAACTGACTCAAGACACGTTGTTTTATAACTGTCTCAGAAATGTTCAGTGCGTAATCAACTTCATTTTATAGGAGTGTAACAAGATATTACACAATGTGAGCCCTACAAGTTCTTCAGATGCTGAAGGAGGCAAAAGGTATCGCTATAGCAACAGATGGCTGGATTTCTAGGGTTACATTGAGCTATCATGTTTTACCATAATGTTGTACTGTGGAACATGCACAGTTTTAAGTGCTGTCCTAAGGTCTGAAGAGGTGCAAAGAAATGTTGACAAACATGAATAAAAATGGAGGATAAAGGCCTTTTTGTGGCATACATTTGTTTTCTTGAAAGTAATAATATCTCCAGATGTTAAAGTGTTTTCCCCAGAACAGAATCAGCCTTCTACCTGCTGGCATCAATGTTTTAGAGGCTCACTGTTTTATGTTAATTGAGCTAATAACTACAAACAGTCGCAATGCTGAGTTTTTGTTAATGTCCATGTTGTTACTGTTGCAAATGTGACTAAATGAATACCAAAAGCTTTCATAAGCAGGAATATGAGCAGAAAGATGAACAACAGTGGTGCAGAAAAGGTTAAAATACAATATAGCACATAGGAACATAATTCATATTTAATTTGTAAAGAAACGTAATGATAAAAGTTTGGGATTTAATTTTAACATTTGAAGAGCATGTATGGAAAAAAACCCCTAAATGGGTCATCCAAGAAAAGCCATGTTAAACAAAAGAGATATTTACCTAGCTTTGTAATTCAAATGTAAAATGTAACTCTTAACATATGTAAATGTTTATTCAAATTGAAATGCTCCATAAAATGAAGGATGTTGAGCAGACTGTCATAATGAAGAGTGTTTCCAACAGCCAGACTGAGATCTGAAAAGAAGCAGCAAAGTAAATGAACTGGATTTCCAGCTGGTTCTGAAGTTTTGAATTCATTTTTGTTTCAAAACTTCTTCTACCTGAAGTTTCTTAGGTGTGATCAAAATGAGTTCTAAGGCTTTCTGAAAGCTTTTGTATTCCACATGATTCAAACAGACCTTGAACATGGGTGCAGTTTATATCTGAGTCACAGGTCAAGGCTCTTTAGGACGTTCCCAATGACTTTATGCTAACATTTTTGGTAATAAAATTAACTACCAATTATTTTAGTAATATACTATTCTGGCCAGTATTCGCATAAAAAAAATTGTCACATTTTGCAGATTTATTTAACAAATTGAGCTTATTTTATACAATATTAGAAATATTCATGAAAATCAAAATAAACAATTCAGTTCCTTTTTAAATCACAAAATGATCATTACATAATATTTAGTTAATGCTTGATCAGTTGTAGCAAAGGATACTGCAGGTAAATAATATTTTAACATCAAAAAATGTGAAAAGCTCAGCCATTTCTGCTTAATCTATCAATAGCAGGCATATTGACTATTAATTGATAAGTGGAAGTCAAAAGATGCTTAATAGATTTTTTATTTTTTAATTACAAAATGTGAGCCAGGACACATTAAAAGTATGCCACTCTTCAACCTAAATGATATATATATATTTGTGTGTGTATATATATATATATATATATATATATATATATATATATATATATATATAGTGAATTTTTGGTTTAGTTAGTGCTTTGAGGATGATGCTCTCAGCAAATTGGATGTTCTAATGTTCTAGAGTCTGTATGCTCAAGTTAATGATTATTCAGTTATTAAATTAGTTGATCATTGTTACAATAATCTATTAATTCTAATAATTGTGATTATTCCAATAATTGACTAATCACGATTAATCCAATTAATCGTTTCAGCCTTATTGCTAAGACGGTAATACTTCAGCAACATATTAATGAGGTTTATTCAAAGTGTAGTAAAAAATGAACACTAAAGCATGAAATAATAGAGGAATTAATGCAAAAAATAGATTTAAAAACTCTTCACATGGAAGGAAAAAAATAACAATAACAATCAACTAAGTAGATATTTAGTATGAATAGGAGTTTTAGTTGCTGAATGTTTTTGGTGTTCTGTGTTGCTGTTTTGCTGAAATCCTTCCTATGTAATTTCAGGAAAGACGCGCTCCGTGCGACGGTCCCTGTTCGCCCAGTCCTCTGGCCTCGGCAGCGGTGTCTACTGGGAATGGGCCAACGACGAAGGCAGCTGGACTCCGTACGAGACCCGGACTTCTATCCTTTTGGAGCACAGCTATCAGGCGCGCCAGGGCACGGCCGACCTCGGCCCCCATGGATACAACTACATCGTGGACCTGACATCTCTGGCCCAGGTCAATAAATCAACGGGCTTCAGGCGGCAGGTGCGGCGGCAGTGCAACCTGCCCTACCCACTGGCCTCCTCTGGGCCCCCTCCCCCCACCTGTTCCTGCCAGCAGTGTCTGAGCTACAGCAGCACAGGACCAATACCCAGCCGCTCGCGACATTCCTTCTCCTCCAGTAACCTGAACCGGCCCATCCTCCAGGGGACGGGGAGGGTCGCTGCTGCTCACCCCACTTCCGTCTACTCGCCCTACCCTAGAAGACCCCTCTCTGTGGGGGGGATGTCTTGGGGCAGCCCCTGGCCGCCGCCCTCTGCTGGTCAGATGTCTGCGCCTCATCTGAGCGGCTCTCCAAGTGCTAACGGGTTAAGGTTGGTGTCTGGCATTTGCTAAGGGGTGAATCACTTGCAGCAGGGTGGGGGGGTTCAGAGTCATTTTCATTTTGGGCCACATCAAGGTCAGAAATGTTTTTAAAGGGCCAGTTGTTCCTAAATATATTGATAAAACCCAGTGAACTGTTAAAATATTAATGACTAGCTGTGTCTATATTCGCCAAGTATGATGGAATATATATAATTTTTTTTGTTGGTTTTTTTCACAATCAAAACCATTGATTTTGTGGAACTAATTTAGAAATATTTGCTAGAAACTTTCTGCTTATCTGGCAGTAAGTGTAACTTTTGTTAGCTGCCGTATCAATCACAAACTGTAATTTGATGTTAAATACGACTGAGGGAGCAGCGTGGTGATAAAATTTGCTGTAAACTCACATTTATGCAATAGCATAAAAAAATGTCCACATTTTTTGACTTTTTTTGCGTGAATTTGCGAGATCGCAGAATTGCGAAAAAAACTGGAGGGGATAAAAAAGGCAGCAAACGGCTAAAAACTGCTCTAATTTGATTCATAACATAATATGTAGCTAACTGTTATCGTGTAGGTTCTATTCATGCATCTCTCTGGGATCTAGAGGGCCACATAAGAAGCTGTATCAAGCCAGATTTGACCCCCGAGCCTTGAGTTTGACACATTTAGCTGTAAGGAAAGGCGTCGACGTCTCCTAAACCCAGCCTTGTTTCCTTCCATCCGTCTCTTCGCTGTCCCGACCCGACCCGTCAGACAGGAATGCTTTTGGCTCAGTTCCTTTTGTTCCTAAAGTTGAAAAAAGCCGCTTCCGAAAGACAACCGGCTAAACTAATTACTGTAATGAATACGCAGTTCATTGGCACTTCATTTGGGGTCTAATTTTCTTCAACACAGAGTTTAATTTAGTCTCTTCTCAACCACAGGTTATTAATAATTGTGCAGAAAAAACCGGGGAGCTAATCCACCAGTTAATTTCTGCAGCTGTTCCCATATAAACAGATGTGCGTAGTTGACTTATATGGTGATTTGTAAAAAAAATATTCAAACCCCTTAAACCGTTTGACATTTTGTCACATTGCAGCTGCAGATGTCGTATTTTATGTAATTATGCATAAATTTAAAATGGAATGAAAACGATTCATGGTTTTCAAATTTCCAAATCCTATCGGTGTGGCAGGCATTCAGTTACAAAATTGCCAATAATTGTATAAATAAGTAAATGGCTTGATAAAGTAATTATTGTGCAAAATATTGAGTCCAAAAAATTTACCCAGCTTCATGAATTAATTTCTTTATTAATTGGATAATGATCAATATTAAGTTGTTCTTTTAGTTTATTTTTCTTGTTACATTTTTTAATGTAATTTTTCAATTTAATGTTAAATTTTCCTATACTGTCAGTTTTTCATAATAAGTATTTTTAATATTCAAAATGGGAAAAAGTAAAGAAATAATTTTTATTGTTAAATTAATACAGGTGAAATGATAAATATTGACTTGTCTCAGTGTGTTATCAAATAAGTTGGAAAAGATTTTTTTATTTTTACTTTTTTTTTTTGATGCAGTATTTGAACGCATTAATTACTTTATCAAGCTGTTCATTTATTTCTACATTTATTGCCAATTTTGGCAGGACCAGTTCTCCATAGATAGAAATTTGATCTCACTTAAATGTTAATGTTGCACTGAAGCTCCATTCTGCTCCTCTCTTACCTTTAAATCAGAATTAGGTTGTAATCGGGTTTGTTTCCTGCATATTCATAATCATATCGACTGTAGAGTCATTCAGCCAAACCTGGAACAATCAGGCCCAGCAGTAAGGATGCAGGATCCATCACAACGTTTCTGTTTTGATGTCACAGCAGCATTTTCTGCCGATATTGAGTCTGTGACGTGTGTTGAAAACTAAAATAGTTGCCAGTCTTTGTTTTGCACTTCCTCTGAGTTTCCTGGTGTGTGTTTTTACTGATTGAGTGTCTCTGTGTGTGTTTCCCGGCCTGCAGTGTCCCTTCCATCTCTGTGCAGCTGAATGGCTCCACCAGCGTGAGCTCTGCCCTGGCAGGTAACCGGGTCACTAATCATCCATCCTCACAGTTTCCTCCACACCACATTTTCCGGCTGGATGCAGGTTTCAGGCTGCAGGTTGTTGCCGAGTTCGGTGCTGCCACACTGCATTTGTCTCTGCCTGTTTGGGACCAAAATCTGGAAAGGAACAGGAAGTGAAGAGTCCAACGTTTAAGAGTTTAAAGATGAAAAAGGCTGAGAGAGAGAGTGTATAGAAATATTTCCTCATGGGTGAAAATCTATACAACATATTCTGTCCTCCTAATCAAGCTCATTAATTTAAAATCTCATTTTTTTTCAAATGGAAAACCAGAGGTCCTTGACCACTGAAGGGTTTGCATGCGTTATTTCTTTTTAGCCACATTAAAAGGTTTGACTTTTATAATCTCTGAGTTTAAGAAAAACCGGTTCCTCTGTTGCTCCAGTTCTATTTCAGAATAGTTTTCCCACCACATCAAAACCAAAAGTCAACGTTGTGAACGTCATGTTCGAATCTTCACTTTCGATCTGCCTTAGCCAAAAAAAGCTTATTTTGCCTACTCAATAATAAACTAAGTATGTAATACTTTATTGAAACAAATAAACCAGTCAGATTTATTGCAGGAAAAGGATTGGTAAATTATTTTAAATCCAAAACCTAAAAAGTTTCTAAATTTTCCGTCATTAAAAGTAACTTTCCAAATCATTTGGAAAAAACAAAACAAAACACAATTTAGTTGATTTTGAACAATAACATCAGGATTTTTGTCACTCTCTTTGAAAATGCTTTCTATATTTAGCCAAGTTTATTAAATTAATTAAAAGCAGATTTGAGTGCAACAAAGTTTGTTTTAGAGTAAAAGTCACTTGTTTCTTACAAGAAAATGCACAAAGAGTTGTTGTGAGAAGACAAATCATTTCTTTTCTGTTGTCAGAATGTATTACTTTGTAATAGTTTTGTGTCCTAATTAAAAATATAAATTTTCCATCAAACACCTGAGCGGGGCGACCAAATTTGTATCATTCAGGAACTGGAGTCAGAAGCCATACACAATCCGCGCAGGCTAAAAAAACAAACAAACAAACAAACAAAAAAACGTAAAAATATTTCAACATGAATGAATTGTTGGTTTAGCACTGGACAATGAGACAAAATGACAAAGGGCTTATCTCATGTAAATATGTGCTGCACATAATTACCCAGAATAGAAATCTTTATTAATGCACTAAATTCACAAATTTCGCATTTTCAGACATAAGGCACATTAAGCGAAACAAAACTCCACAATGCCCCCGACTAGGGTAGCCGTAACGTAACAAACATTTTCACAGAGTGTTGTTAATTAATTCACTAAAGAGGGATGGTTTTACTACAGAGCAATATACAAGGTGCTCCAGATTCTAAGTTGTTTTTGATCAAATTACAGACTTTTAATGCGCTTTACAGTCTGGAAATCCAGTATTCTGTGCTACTACTCATCCTGTCATGGCTGTACATCATTTATTCCCATAAAGTCTTCCAGCGTCTCTTCATGTACAACAGTCTTCTTCCATTTCCACTAATAAATAACTGGACAGTAGAGTCGTTTTAGAGCAATGACATCATCAACAAGGTACGGTAACTCTGCCGCCCAGAACTTCCTCCATTTCAGCATTTATCAACAAATACATTCGAGACAAGTGAAGTTTTGGAACTGAGAAATGATTCCCTAAAACTTTTTGGGGAAGTGTTTCACTAAGTGATATTCATGCAATATCAATATTTTGAGATTTGGTTTCAGTTTTGCTTTAAATAAAACAGGGAGAGATTTGAACTGAAGCTCCATGCCGCCATGTCGGGCCCAGTTGTTTTATGCATGTTCTGGCATTGAAATCTGCTCTGCTGGACAAACCTTACAAATCTGCTCAAAGTTGTATTTTGGGATATTCTCCCTGCTACTTTTTGTTCCAAGCACTCAATTTTCATAAAGAATATAAGATGTTTCAATTCTTAATTAGAACAGAGTATCTACAGTCTCACTGAGGCTCAGCTTGAGCAGAAAATATTTATAATTTAATGCATATTCATGCTGCTCGGCTCCCCAACGTAAGCACAATTCAAAATCATGTCAAGTCATCGTGTTTAAATAAGAAATGGTTTTAGTCAAAATCTTACATTTAGTCCGGCTGCGTGGCTCTGAGAGTGAGCTTCAGACCTCACTTTGAAACTTTTTTAATCAGCGGTGTTTGAGTAAAAATTGAGGAATTTAATTGAAATGAACTGATGCATTCAGCAGAGAAAAAAAAAAAAAACACAGTTCTGCATAATTAAGCATGGCAAAGTTAGACAGAGCTGTCATTAAATGTTAGATAAAGTATTTTCTGTCACTTTGTTTTCTCCTGCTGCGTACCTTTTTAATTTAAAAGCCAGGTGCCGAGCTGACTGGATCAGTCCAATCAGGGGCTGCTGGACCAGAACCTCATTAGGCGGGAGCACCCAACTGAGACTTTGAGTAAATGATTTCAAATGGAAGGTCACCCCCGCAGCATCTTCTCCTAATGCAGTTTTACTGCTCATCAGACTGAAATGAACATCAGTAATAACCAAACTGCATTCAGCGCACGCAGAACAAATACTGCTGACTCCGAAATGTAAATATTCACATGCATGTTTCAACATCTGCAGCTGCAGGAATCCTATTAGTTTTGGAGATTTATTTTTATGTCATTATGTGGGGCTAAAGGTTGAAGGTGATGCAGACGTGCATGGATGCAGTAACCCTGAAAAATGTCCGAAACAGGCAGCGTCCGCTAGCATGAGCCACAGAAGGTTATGTGTTGGTGAATTTTCTTAGTTCTTAAAGGTGACATGTTATGCTTCTTTGAACATTTCGTTTCACGTTTTGCACAAAATCATTCCCAGATAATGAGATTTTAGTCTGTTCTGTTCTGCCTAATTTCAAGCCAAGATGTTTTAGGATGTCTTGTCACTTTAAATTCAAATAAGCAACAGCTAGCCACTTGCATGTGAAAATGGCTTCAAACGGATGCACAATTATCCAACTGTGCACCTTCGAAAAGCATTAGTAGAACCTCCTGCACACCCAAATAAAACGCAGGAAGTGGTCACTGGCTTGTAAGTCAACAACTCACTGTGCATACAGTAGTAAACCTGCTGACAAAACATCCTGAATCTTAGCTTGGGTTGCTAGGTAACGCTATGTTTTGCTGTGATTTGTGACGTTACGTTCTGGAGGTTTTTCAGACACCAAAAAACATCAACAAAAAAACTCATTGCCCAAAAAAACCCCCCAAAAACCACCCAGCTGGTTTTTAAGTGCTTCATGTGTTTATTGAAGCAGTAGAGAAGAAAATGTAAAGGACAAAACATCCAAATTGTACGTTTTGTTTAATAGCGTCTGCTCGTGTGTTTTTTTTGTTTTTTTTTAGTATTTCACTACATCAAAGTGTTATTTCATATTTCCTGTTAGTCAGGGCCAGGCAATATGCTGTACAAACAATATCTCAGATTTTTGTCATACCAGATTTAATTTTTATTGACTTTTTCTTTTTGCTTTCAGAAAATGGCTTTTATTTTAGCCATCCCTTCCCTGAGTAGTACAGCTGAGTTTTAGAGTCGGTCTACACGAATTTTTGGTCCAATTGAACACATGCAGGAAAATATCAGCTCTTTATTTGTTTGAAGTTAACGACAGGCAATAAAATCCTGAGAATTGAGTCTCTTAGAAAGATTCAGCAAATAAAAAGAAAACATCTTTATCTAAATTTCTGACAAACCAAGCTACTTCAACACGGTTTAGAAGCAGCTCTACGGTTTAGAAAATTGCTTGCTTGATGTCACATTTCATTTTGTAAACATGCGGTTTTCTAATTTGATTCATTCCTGGAGCTCGTTTGGATCTTCGTCATTATATCTCAATAACAAGAGCTGCTTAGCAGACAGGAAAACTTACATCTGCACCAACTAAGGGTACAGTTAAAACTCCTGACAGCAAGTCGTTAAATGGGAGTGTAAATACATGTGGGATGGAAACGGCAGTAAAAACAAACCGCATCAGGACTGTTTGGTTGCAATCTCTGGACCTTTAAAAACTACAACAATAAAAACCTCATTAGATATTAACATATCTGGAGAAATTAGTTGCTTTTATTAAAACTTTTTAAGTTAGTCTTTTTATTTTTTGCAGCCAGCACAACGGACATCTTCTGCTACAATTTAAACAGGAGTTCAGTGAACATACAGAAAGATTCATCAGTGTCTTTCTTGATTACTGCTGTATGTAGGAGGAAACTGAGGTTGATTAGTTTTTAAAATGTGGGGAAAATAAGTCTGTTGGCCTGCGCCAGGTTAGAAACCGATGCAATATTATTGCCAAATAATGTGATTTGTCTACATTTTCAACTACATATATTTATTTCTTTTACATTACCAGAATACTCCCTCCACTCAACTTTTTGATCAGGCATGGGATGAACACCCGTGAAAGTCGGCCAAAAAGATTTTAATTTGTGGGACTTATATTGTTGCTTGACATGCAACAATAAATGTATTTTCTTTTGTGATTATGAATCTGGCCGGAATTTTAATTGAATGTATTTTCAGGAACTGGATTTTTTTTTTTTTGACTTCTTGGAAAACTAAGAATTCTATTTGTTTTGTTTTTTTTCCCCCAAACAAATTCTAAAAATGTTCAGAAAAACTACTGCAGCTATGTTTTTCTGTTGTGCAGCTCGACTGGTCATCAGTATATTTAAAAC
Organism: Poeciliopsis paucimaculata; assembly: GCA_903067055.1. NCBI lineage: Eukaryota > Metazoa > Chordata > Actinopteri > Cyprinodontiformes > Poeciliidae > Poeciliopsis > Poeciliopsis paucimaculata. The sequence goes on along the minus strand of CAEGAD010049897.1, from coordinate 41,437 downwards.
GCTTATTGTACTAATACAGAGTCAAAAATAGAAACAGAGGGGTGGAGGTAGAGGTGACACCTTGAGTCTGAAACTCAAGGTGGTTACAGGTTTTAAGATTAAAGCTCTCAGATCAGCTAACATACTAGATCAGATGAAAGCACAAGCTGATGGACACTAGATGGCGTTTTACAGGAAAGGATTAGGGCCAGTGCAAAAAAAAAAAAACTGTTTTTTTTTTTTTTTTCAGTGACCCTAATCTTTTTCCATGGCGCTTCTTGTTAATTCATGTGGACAAATATGATGTGGTTGTAATCTCTTGTCACACCGTTTGCGGCTCGGGTTCTCCATATTGACCGTTGACCTTTGCATCCCGCTTGTTTCTGCTGCTTCCAGCTGAGCTGACGGCAGAATATGTCGACTTTCCAACCAAACTCGTTACCGAAGCCTGGCCTGTTGTAAATGCAACAAAATCCCCGTTAGTTTAAGTGACAGTTCAGGCTCAGATGCAGTTTCTCTTTATCACCCTATTCCGCAGCCTCATTGACTATTTTTTATTTTTTATTTTTAGAGTGAACATTAAATTTGATAGTTCCTATTTAGATTCTGGAGTTGCATTTTTATGATCTGGACTCAGTTTGAATGCATTTTAAGGTGCGATGCGTTCACTGCAGTGGGTTTTATCACCTTCGGGACTCCTCACTTGTTGGCTTGCATCAACAAACTACATTACGTCTCTTCGCTCTCCTCCGGGGACAATGTAAAGTTTTGGTCCAGAGCGGCGCATCGTTATCCGTTAAGAGTTCGACCGCTGAAACCTGCGACTCCTGTTCACTTTGTGACTTTATGTGCGTGTGTGAGAGTCGCAGTGGACGCCACCGCCGCTGCTGCATTACTCATTCTTTCGATTTGTTCCTTTCTGCTCCTGCACCCCTCACTCGCTCCCGACTCATTCCCACCCCACCCCCACCTCACCCTCGCTCCAGGCATGGCCTCCATTTTGATGTCAGCGGTGGGACTCGGCGTGCACTTCACCTCCGTCCCCCTCCCTCAGCAGCAGCCCCTGCAGCAGCAGCAGCAGCAGCAGCATCAGCAGCAACAACCTGCTCCTTTTGCTCTTCCTCCTCCTCCTCCTCTCCTCCCCACAACCAGCAGGCCCCACAGCAGCAGCAGCAGCAGCAGCAGCAGTTCAGTTAGGAGAGCAAAGAGGCAGCACAGGAGAGGTAGCTACCTCACTGCGAGCCAAAATCCACCTCTTCATCTCCATCGTCATCCTCCACCGGCTTGAGGAGCATTTCATCCTCCACATAGCGCCGATTTTTGTTTTCACGTGTCTCGCACTAATCCCGCTGTGTTTGGTTTGTCATCTCATCGTGTCGTTCACATCAGTGTCGCTGCTTTAAAACATTTGCTTTCACCTGTGGATAACTCAGTGTGACGCGCGGAAAATGCCGGGTTTGGTAAAAATGTTTTCTCAATATCAGGAATTAAACAGCAACAACAAATAGGGCTGAAACGATTAATTGAGTATTGGAATAATTATCAATTAATTTAGTAGTCGATTGTTGGCTCTTAAAAGTAGCTCTTTGCTGACTCCTCAAGTGTCATAGCGTAGCTTTATCAGGTTCAAATGTCATTAAAAAAAACTCACATGAAGCAGCGAGTTAGTCCAAAAAAGTCAGACTAGCTCTACGTTGTATTAATTCATTTTCACACGTTGATTCAAGTATTTGTTTTTTTTTTTAGCCACCAATTTATTCTTTGCTACAAATAATCTAAATACTCTTCTGCATTTAGCAAAAGGATTATAAAAAAAAAAAAAGGAATTATACAATAAAAAAAGCTTACCAGGATGCTGAATGTGACTATTGTTTTCATGCGATTAATCTGGTAATATTCAGAATAATTGATTAATCGATTACTAAAATAATTGTTGCTGTTTTACTTTATCTCCAGAATCAATCAGTTTGCTAAAGTCCTGCTTTCCTTTATCCTTAAAACACGGCAGCATTTAAAAGTATTCAAACCGCTTGAATTCGTTCCCTTTGCAGCCCAAAGCTTCATTGTTGTTTTATCAAGAACTTATTGATACATAAACACATTTGATTGGAAACTGCTACAAATGCATCATCGGGGCCGGACTTACAAGAATCTGGGCCCCTGGGCTGGAGCCCACTGCAGAAAAATTCTTCTGCTAATGCAAACTAGAAAACATTAGTGGGCAGTAAAGTTCACAGATGTTCTCCATCAAATTGAACTTACCTGGAGCTAAACGGGCTAAACTTTGAACCTCTATACGAGCCGTACCTCTGATAGAGATGGGGTCATATTACAGATGCATGCCACACTTCTCAGAAAAAAGAAAAACTTAATTCAAAATTACACACAAATTTCTATTTGTCACATCAAATCCATTCAACAAAAAATGTGAACAACTTTAAGGGATGCAATAACCTTCACACTGCAGTTGTCCAGTAAAAATAGGAAAAATGATTCAAGATGGAACATTTTGAAACAAAAAAGAGAAGTGGACAGTAAAAGTTACTGTCAATCAGACATTTAATAATTCAGAATTAAATAAAATAAACAACAAAGGAAGAAAAGAAGCTGTTAACATCTGCTGACAGTAAGGCTGAGCTGGTCAGGATACTGTTACTGTAACACTCTTATGTTGATCCAGCAACTCTTAAAACAGCAGATCTGCTGTGAAAATCCTCAGAAATATCAGGAGTTAGTGATGCAAGCTCGTCTCCCTCCAGAGTTAAAGTTTAAAGGAAGGACGAGCTGCAGAGGCTAGTGCTCGCAGTACAGAGATCCTGCACACTAAACGAATCTCTTCGTGTGACTCATTTTATTTGTTTAGCTTAATATGAAAGAATAGTTTTTGTCATGCAGCTGGAGGCTGTAGGAAGGAAAGTTCTTTTGTTTCACATCTGGTTTTTCAAACCAGATTTCTTTTTTTTTTTTTTCCATCCCTGAACTTAAAAAGTTTGCTTTCAAATGAGGAAGCAGAGGAACTCTGTGCCTGTAGGAAGAGATCAGAGCTCTCACCAGGGCTGCAGGTGGGGTTGGAGGCGACGCGGCAACTTGAGCTGGTGAAGGAACAGAACGGGTCGACAAGCTGCCAAAAAAAGAGACATGAAATCATCTCTGTGCCTGCAGCGATGCTCCGGTAGATCCACCCTCGCTCCTCATTCTGAGGCTCCCTCGTGGTTTTGAAAAAGTTGGAATTTCGGTCTGGAAAAATGTAAATAGCCTGGATGAAAGTACAACTTTCCAGATGTTGTTTATTAATTTGTGTCTAGTAAGCAAGAAGCTTGTTGTTGATATAAGCATAGAAGCTGACGTTCATTTTTGCGATTCTTCATGGTTTTTATGCACCAAACATGGAACCTTTTAAATTCCTATTTTTTTCTCCTGTTTTTATTGATTTAAAAAAATATACATTTTAAAATTTCTGTTCATAATCCAGTACATACTACTGATTTAAATTTGTACAGACTACAAACCCTCATTAACCCTCATTAACCTAGGGATAAAATGATTGGTTAATTGTGCTTCACCAAAGCTGACAAGCATGTGCAGACTGATTTAAAATCTGTTCAATTGCAAGGTATATGCAGTATAATTTATAATAGAAAAATGTGTTGGAATATTTTTGCTGGATTGGTAATATTCAGTATTCTTTCCTGATATTTGTCTAAGTGAATGTAGTGACGGTGATGGTTGTGGTCAATCCATGTCACTATTTCAAGCTTCTTTTTATTGTTTCTGTTGAATCGTGATGTTTCCAGCCCTGCAGGAGCTCAGGCTGCTTCCACCTGAACCAGCAGCGGCTGGATAAGGCAGAAGGCAACCTGATGGTCTGATGGTTCAGCATGTAGACGACTGAGAAATGTGGAAAACCTGACAGAAGAGCTGTCATCTACGAAGAAGTATCAGGGCCAGACTAAAAAAAAAAAAAAAAAATCAAAAAGTTGTACGAGAATTTTGCTTAATAAGAAGAAGCTTAATAATAGGAGAAAAAAGTCCCATGACAATGTCCCATTACAAGAATAGACTCATAATACCAAAAAAAGTTGTAATACAAAAGAGTTGTAATAATTCTGAAAAAGCCATAATAATGTGAGAAGTTGAGAACAAAGTTGTAATACAAAAAAATATATATATATTTTGTTTTTTCCTAGGAAGTTGTAAGAATTGCGCTACAAGAATGAAGTCGTACAACAAAAGTTGAAATTATATGATACTACTAGTTACAAAAAAAAGTTCATTCAAGAAAAACGTAAAACTTGATGGTCGTTATACATATGCAAAGTCATATGACAGTCATGTTACAAGAATAGTCATAATATGAAAATAATGGCACATTCTGCGTCAGTCTGTCTGACCACAGTCAGAATAGTCGTCATTTTACCAGAAGAAAGTCATCTTAGGGGAAGGAAGATGTCTTATAACGCCGACGCAAAAACTGAATTAAAATGAGCGATGTTGAGAATCATGTGAAGAAATCCTTTTTTTTTTTTTTACTTAATTTTGTAACACATAAGCATCAAACGACCAGCAGCAGGACTCTGCAGACGACTGCAAAGTCCATTTTGAAGAAAAACTCATCAGATCTTTAAATCACTTTTTTTTTTAATTTTTTTTTTTTAGTGATTTTCTGATTTTGTTGTGGTAACAATACTAATAATACTAGTAATTAAAAGCATTTGTTGGTCTGGCCCTAGTTCTCCATCATACTATTGCTGCACTAGTTTGCAACTAACAAACTTCAGTAAACCCTCCTAACTGACAGAAAGGATGAAAAGATGGAGCCGACTCACTTCAATCTGAACGTTGGGTCTGAACTGTTTTATATTAACGATCATTAATGTCCGTCTCCATCACCACGCTCACCCTGTCGTCACATCGTCTCTCCTCACCAGTTTGCATGTAAACGTGACTTTATCACGTCGTCCTCTTGAGGAAAGTAATCGGATGTTTGTTTTCCTGTTTCATCCCGCTGCCAGCGCCAGCCCAGAGGTCCGAAGACGTGATCCAGCGCTACATGGAGGCTGTGGCTGATGCTCCAGAGGAGGTAAAGGTTTCCCACGTTTCCCCGACTCATCAGTATCCTGATTAGAAACGATCAGAGAAGCATTTGACAGACACGGCCGAGTAAACGGAAAGTTATTGCCCGGAGTTTGTATCATTAATTCACGAACCGACAACACTTTAAATGAGTTTACAACCTGTTCCTGAGGCGTACTTTAAAACAAATTCCTTCTAGGAAATGTAATTCTGTAAATAATTACATTCCTTCTATGTAATTGTTTACATAAGTGTAAATAATTACATTTATGCAACGACTCAATATTTCCAGTGTTGATTCTCCTTCTTCATAACTTCTTGTCCAAATCCTGACTGAATGGGAGCTGTTCTCATCTTCTTGTTCTTTGGTTTTGTTGTTTTAACCAGCTAGCTGTTATTTTGACATTTATTCTTACAAAATCTGTAGATTTTTCATGTAACCACCTAAATCTTTTTATACGATATTAGAAATGCATTAAAGATGCAAATAAGCAATTCAGTTCTTTTTTAAACAAAAGCATTTTATTGCCTAAAATGCCTTAACAGCATTTCTTTAGTGAACAGCTTGAACATTTCTGCAACAAAAATTCTACTTCAAACACATGAAAATCTCGTCCAGTTTTCACCACATCAGTGTGGGACTGATCCGGTGATTATTTTCAGATTAGCTAATTAATTATTGCTTAATGTGAAATTTCTTTAAAAGAATTTGGGGTAAAACATATTTACAGGCTTTTTAAAATGTTTCTCTTAAATACCAAACATATGTACCTTTTGTACATTTTTGGCTTACTTACTGCTCGTAACATGTTTTTTCAGCAATTGGCCTTTTTCTGAGTCTGTATTACTAAATTAGTTGACGATTTCTTTAATAATTGATCGTTTCAGTCCCAGATCGTTCTCTGCATACCTGCAACAAATCTGACTCGCTGAATGGACTCCAGCTGAACACCAGAGGTATACTTTATAGTTAGTGAGAGTCGTATCACCGCATATTGAAGCAGCGTTCAATATGTGTCGAATTCACCTGCTGCATAAACTTTTCTTTTGAGGTAACGGTTGCCAACACTAAACCACGACGACAGTGTTTAGTCGACAAAGCAGTTTCACACATTTACCTAAGACCTTTCTCCTTTCTGCAGTCCCAACGTAAAGTGAATATTTACTGCATTGGGTTTTCTGACTGCGTAGCTCTGTGTCCTGTTCAGGACTGCATCATCTGTATGGAGCAGCTGTCCAATCCGTCCAGCTACGAGACGCCGCCGTCAGAGGAGGGAGGCCAGAACATCGTGCCGGAGGCCGTGGGGAAATTCATCAAGTGTGGACACACCCTGCACATGCTCTGCATGCTGGCCATGTACAACAACGGAACAAAGGTACACAACAGACCAGAGTCCTGCACCAATACATATAGAGAGCAGACATGGCTGCAGCTTTCATACAGCTGCTTGAAATGTTTGAAGATTCTTGAATTCCACTTAAATGTTTTCAAGGTTTTGGAAAGTGCTTGATTTCTGTATATAATCCTTGAAAGGGCTTGATATTCACATTGCACAGTTTGGTAGTAAAATCCAATCTAATGTTTGAATAAAAGCCTGAATGTGGAAAATATTTACAGTTGAAACCAGTTATTTTTATACATCTAATAAAAAGACTTTTTTTTTTCTCAGTTAGAAATTATTTAGGTAATTCTAACATAAAACAATATGTTTAATCTGATTTAATTTCTATTTGCTAAATGCCAGAAAACTTTGAGATTTTTATTTTTTTAAAACATTTTTCTGACTTTTTGTGTTTTCAAGCATTTCATTTGAGCAGGACGGTCGTTTACCTCCACAGGATTCGTTTATATTGTTTCTGTCTCATTAATATGTATGATTCCTAACAGCTCAGTGGCTTCATCACATTATCAAGTTATTGAACTTTGTTAAATTAGTCAGTGAGTGAGATGTTTCAAAACATCAAATTGTTTTATTTTAGTTGACCTGGTTTCTGCTGTACAAAACTATCACAAAACATTAGTAACTGTAATAAATAATACATGAGTGATTAAATTGTCTTTTTTTTTTAGTTCATTTCTGTTGTTTTTAACTCCACAGTCCGGTGCTGGAAATGTTTAAATTTGCCTTGAAAATGCTTGAATTTTACTTTGAAAGTGGACGAAGCCCTGATCTGGTTGTTGGTTTGACTGCTGAGTTGAGTCTAAAGGCTCCGCCTCCTCCCCGCAGGACGGCAGCCTGCAGTGTCCGTCCTGCAAGACCATCTATGGAGAGAAGACCGGCACGCAGCCCAAAGGCAAGATGGAGATCTACAGCGTCGCTCAGTCGCTGCCTGGTCACCCCGACTGCGGCACCATTCAGATCATCTACAGCATCCCACCTGGGATACAGGTAGGCCAGCCCACCGCACTTTACAGGTGCTGAACGATTAATCGGGATTAATCAATTATAGGAAAAATCTGTTTTAATAATCGATTGATTGTTAGCTGGAGTTTACAGACTCAAAACCCCCCCCCCCAAAAAAACGCCATTTACTGAAAGAGCAACACAGTCAGAGTTGTAATTAAGTCAAAACTGTACAAGAAATGAACATTTTACATTTGAGGTGAAAAATAACGGTTGTCTGTAAACATGATCTCCTCAAGTGGCAAATTTAACTGATGTCTCCTCCAGCATGTGCAGCAAATACAAACAAAGACGAATGAAACCAGAACCAAAGCAGAACATCCAGTATCAGAACCTTAAAATAGCTGACCTAACCATTTTTACATATGTGGCACTATAAGAAGCCTTTCCTGAAGATTATCTCAGCAATCAATCATGATTAATTTGATTAATCGCTTCAGCCTCACGCTTTATCAGTTCTCAGTTCTTCATCCCTGCTCCTCCTCTACCTCCTCCAGGGACCCGAGCATCCCAACCCAGGACAGCCGTTCACCTGCAGGGGGTTTCCTCGCTTCTGTTTCCTCCCAGACAACGACAAGGGCAGGAAGGTAAAACATGGAGACGATGTCTGCTTCACGCTGGGATTCAATCTGAGCCCATCAGAACCGATACGGGCCATCGCTGCTCCCTGATGCTTTAATACACAGTCAGAACATCCACTCCTACATTCATCAGTTCTCTCTGTCCAAATGGTCAGTAGCAGCATTAAAGGGGTCATGACCTTCTGACCTTCACAGCCTCGAAGCAGCCCCTGCTTCGAGGCTGTAAACATGATCTCGAAGCAGGGGCTTCGAGATCATGTTTCGAGATGGATAATCCACAGCAGCCAGATTATCCACGGCTGCTGTGGATAATCTGGGATTCTTAACCTTAATCTGAGTTATTTTGTGAAAAGTGAAATCGACATCAAAGTTCAGTGAAATTCTCAGCTTTCTAATAGTCAAAGTGCAATAAGCAATAAATCAATCAATCATATGACAAATTAAAATGAGCTCAATCATTTCCATTTACATGATTTATCATTTTTCCTTTTTTCTCTCTTTCAACCAGAAGCTGAATAACAAAAGTCTTCAGTCTGGTGCTTTGGTCTCAGTTAGCACTGTTTTGAAGGACAGTTTTGTTAATATATATTAATTACTAATGAGTAGAACAATGGAGTGAAATGTTGTACATTAAAGGCAGCGAGTCATTTTTGGTGTCCAGGCCTGCAGGTCCTATCTGAGCAGACTATATGCTATTTCTTAAAATGTGTAAAGGGTATATTAAAATTTTTTATTTACATTTTAATTACAAAGATATTGCATTAAAAAAAAAAGAGAGACATCATTTGGTCAAAATAGACCCACTTACACATCAGAGGGTTATTTTTAAGCCCTATTGTCCAGACCCTCATAAAGGGGATCCATTATCCAAAACATACATTTTGCAGTTTTGTTCTTCCTTTTGGATTTTTGCTGCTTGTGAAAAAACACCAAACCGTTTTTAATGGTAACAAATGGATGCTGCTTTTGGTGTTTGGAAAATGAGCCATTTCAAAAACCTTCCAATTGTTAAGTCGCAGTTGACGGGCACCGTGTCGTTACCTAGCAACCCAAGCTGAGCTCTGGGACATTTGGTCAGCTGGTCTTGCAGCTGTATGCACTGTGCCGGGGCTGCTGGAAGAGTGTTGACTTCCCATCCAGAAACCACTTGCTGCATTCTTGTTGGTTGTGCAGGAGGCGCCGCTTCTGCTTTTCAAAGATGTATGGCTGTACAACTATGCATCAGTGTGCAGCCATTTTCACGTGTTAGAAATTTGAGTTTGGGGGCCAGTGGCCAGCAGCAGCTTAACCGTATTTAAAGTGAGGGAGGCCCTAAATAACAGACTATGATCTCATCATCTGAATGATTTGGTGCAAAAAATGTAATGAGCATGTTTGCATGTATGCTAACCTGTTCATGGAAGTACAGTACGTCTCCTTTAATCGGTCAGCCGTCTCTCTGCTCACGCTCAGGTCCTGGAGCTGCTGAAGGTGGCGTGGATGCGGCGCCTGATCTTCACCGTGGGAACGTCCAGCACCACCGGGGAGCACGACACGGTGGTGTGGAACGGCATCCACCACAAAACCGAGATGATGTCCAACCTGTCGGGCCACGGCTACCCCGACCCAAACTACCTGGACAACGTTCTGTCAGAGCTGGCCTCGCAGGGCGTGACAGAGGACTGCCTCAAACCTCCGGGCAGCAGCAGTTAGGTTGAAGCTTCACACATTTCCACTCCACTGCAAACCTCCAGCTCAGCTCTCAGCCGAGGGAAAAAGAAATAAACAACCATAATCTCTGCAGAGAAGCTGCCTGGTTCATATGCTGCTGCATTTCTGCACGTTACAAAACAGAAACGATGGGAGGGAAAAAAAAAATAAATAAAATCGCGGGCCTCATCTCAGTGTTCGCCTGCTCCTTCAAACCTCCAAAACACTGGAAAACTCGTGATTTTTACCCCCCTCCATCCCAGCCGCGTCAGTATCCTCGTCTTTCAGCTGCAGCGGGAAGCGGAGCTCACTCTGGGAATGAGAATCTCATGAAGCACTTTAGCTCTTACAGTGCATTCAGCTGACACGGCGACGGTTACTTTATTCAGTTGTTTGATTTCCTGTTGGTAGAAGCTGGGAACACGTGCAGTCAGAACACTAAACTTCAAGTAGCAACGTCAGTTCAACAAACAGATTTGATGAGAAGAGGCAATACTTCAGTTGTAAATAAAAATATAAATGCATTAAAAATATGAAAAAAAAAAAAAAATGCCATAAAAGTTGTGACTTATTTTTTGTTATTATTGTTTAGCCGTCTTCTATTTAAGCCTTCAAACCGGGGGAATCCTGCAGCTGTTTTTTGTCATTTAATGTTGCAAATGCTGTGCGAGAGAGAACAAGCCCCCTGACCTCAGTTATTTTCTCACTTCTGAGACAAAAAAATAAAAATAAAAAAAATCTCTAGTTAAGAAGATTTGACAGTGTGACAATCAGTCTTCAACTTTGTCTTGATTAAAACAAGACTAGCAAAGCTGCAGCAAACGTGTCCATGTTCCCACGAGGTGCAACCTCCTGTATTCACATTATCCTGCTCACAGTGCTGCAGTCACAGCTGATCAGCTCAGCCTGGACGTGTGTACAACTTTAAAATAAAAAAAGGGGAAAAAAATGGATCTGCAATAAAGAAACAATGCAAAATAAAACCATGACTATGTGTGAGTTGATTTTTGTATTTTTTTTTTGTAAATCTGAACTTTTTCCAATCATCTCATTGTGGTGTGTTGAGTTGACAGGACAGATTGTTGAAAAGAGTGTAGCATCATCTGCATACAGTCACACCTGAAATGATGCAAGACACTTTGGAAATCTGGGGATGTATTTTTATTCATTTATATATGATGCCCAGTTGTGCTTGATGTTGCTAATTTGCGCCTACAAAGATTAGCAACATCAGGCACAACTGGTTCACCTGCGACAAGTTCATTTTTTTTTTTTTTTTCAAAAACAGAACATCTTTTTTTTTTTTAACAGATGTTCTGCTGTGATCTATTTCTTGATAGTTTTTCATATTTCTACTGCCCTGATTTTAACACGTTATTGATTCATTAATGGTGAAGTGAATTTTTACACAATTGCCTTTTTTTAACATGCAAAGGTTCCCGCCAGAACCTTTTCATTTGCACGTTTCTGGTACACCTGTAAATATGATGCACAAGTGATTTTTATAGGCCGTGATGGACAACAGTCACTTCTCTTGGCCCAATCAGGGCTAATTTTTGTTTAAAAAATGATCTGATTGGATGCTGGAAAAGACCGTTTTAAAATTGTGCTAGCAGGAGTTAGCCTGTCAGCTAAACTATTCAAGCCTAAAATAGCATCTCAATGCTAAACCTGTTGCAGTAGCAAAGATGTCCCCAATGCTAATGTGAGCGTCCACTGTCTGCAATTCTAAAGAAGCTCTATGGTGATCAGAGGCTCTTGGAAAAATTTTGTACCAATCTGATGGTTGAGTATCATAAAACATTAAAAACCACAAATATGGATTTGCTTTTGAGCTCAGATGTTTCGGCAGCAAAACAATATTTTGAATTGAACATGTTGCTTATTTTGTTATGTTTTGATTAAACTGTGACTAATTACACACCCTGCAATTAACTTGATTAAAACAATAGATACTGCCCCCTAGTGGAACCTGATGGTTTGTTTCACTGAACTTAAAAATCGACATAAACTAATTTGTTTCTTATCCATTTCTAACAAGGAATCAGGCAAGACTATTTATACATTTTTACAAGAAATAAAAATCCTCTAATCGATTGAACTCTGTGTTCAAAACAAAAACAAACTCCCCAAATTCAAAGTGCAAGGCAACACATTTTATTTCAAAGGCCTAACTGGCGTTAAGGTACAGCATATTAAATATAATTAGTCCAGAGACAGTCATCGCAGAGTAACATACCATTCTTTTCTTTACATGATACATTCAGGCTGACTTTAAATGACATATTTTACATGTTAATGTGGCGTTAACATAAAGAGGTGTTGAACTTTCTGCTGACCAAACAGTCCTTTTTTTTCGTCTCATGTTTAACAAAACAACAAATTAAGACACTTAAAATTTGCTGCTTCAGTTTAGCAGCCAACTATAGTTATCTGAGTTAGTGTCGTGAGTTCCTCAAAGTATAACAGAATAATATATTTTACATCCCTGCACATAATGTTATATTTTAATAAATATAATAAATAAAAGGTACAAATATCTGAATAATGTGGAACCAGATCATCTCGATTTAAAATCACGACTCAGTGAATGGACAGTTTGTAACTGGAAAAAACAAAGTGAAATAACGACGTGTTAGTGACGTTTCCAGCTTTTAAAGAAAGTGAAATAACTTGTGTTTTAAAAGCAAAACAAGCCAAGCTTCCTGACGCCCATACATTCTGCCGTTCAAGAGTCGGACCTGCAGCTTTTAGAAAAGCTTCCTGCAGAGATCGGCACGTCTTATTCCTCTGGGGGAAAGTCCTGGTGTCCCTCTGTGGAAGAGAAACGAGCTCCTCCTCGCTGCAGTCTGAGTTTGTCCTTCAGTAATTGACTTTCCCGGGAACCTGGACGTTCACGCCGCTGTAGTCCACCATGTACATGGGCCACTGCTGCAGGGACACAGCGAGGACAGGTCAGCAGGAGACAAAATGCTGCAGGCAGCAACGCAGCTTTATTTAACGCTGTGACTAGAAGTTCATTTAGTAATCCATTGACTTTGCTGGGGTTTTTATTTAACACTTTCTTGTAAAATGCAAATACATTAAACAATGCAAACAATTCATTTATAAATAATAAAATAAACATTTTATTGCCTAAAATGCAGCAGCAGCAGCATTCCCTCAGTGAATATTTGATTATTTGTAGCAAAGGACACATGTCCAGCTAAAAACAATCAATGTGAAAATCTCAGCTCTTTCTGATCCGTTGCTTTAAATTTTACAGCAACGGTTGCTTAATAGATTTCTTGTGGTTTTTTTTATTTCTTTCATTTTTTAACAGAATTTGAACCAAGTGAAGCCAAAAACATTTTAAATAAAAATCCCTTGTCTGAAAATATCTCTTCACATGTTGATGTTAGAAATATTTTTTAGATGCAGATGTTTCCTTTTCTACAAATGATCAATCGTACACTAAAGGAATGCTGTTATTGCATTGTAGGCACATTTTTTTTCTTGTTTTCAAAATGTATTTATTTACTTGATTGTTTGCATCTTTTGATGCATTTCTAATACTGTCTAACAAAAGTCCTGAGGTTAAATGGAACATCTGCAGAACAATCATCAAGTTAATCAAGAAAATAAATGGCAACTTACAAACAGCTCAGCACTCTTTCATTTTTTTTTCATCCTTCTTCTGACTGATACCTTTGTTCAATTTGATCCTTTTTAACCTCCGTGCAAACTGTGTGTTTAGCTGAAGTGTGCAAATGAATAAATGTCCAGCAGATTGATGAGCTGTAGTTCACAAGGTCCTACATAAAAGTGTTAGTTTTTAGGATGGGTGTCTATTGTATAGAAATGGATCACAGACTGAATTAGGACAAACAAAGAGGCGGGGTTAAAGTACCATAACTGGAATCTGATTGGCTGATATCCCCAGGTCGGAGGAGGCGGGTATGCGGCTGCTCTCCTGGACTCTCTTGCGTTTCCGCCGGTTAGTGGAGGCGTCTGTTCCTGCTGCAGACACCAAGCAGAAGGTTTCAGCTAACAGAGGGAGGTTTTTCATTTTAATCGTACAAATCCAGTCTGAGTTGCTCATACCTGTGTTACAAGCCTGGCTGCAGATTTCTGCAAAAGGCCTGTGAGAGGTAAAAGGTTTGTTAGCCTGCAGGTTACTGAACTTTCTGGCGCCTAAAAGTTAAGAGAAAGACTGAAATCTGGATTATTTTAATGATTTTTCATTTCCTTTCATCTCAAACGAGCCGCTTTGATGTCAAAGCAGACTCTGCTTTGTTTTATTATATCTACATGTATGTATATATATATATAAATCTATTTGTTGAAGAGGATGCAGTGGGTGACATATCAAAGGGTGGATTTAAACCGTCAGGAGCTTTAATGCGACACAATGAGCCTAAATTCCCCTGAACCGAGGCGCTGACAGCTTCCAGGCGGCTCTGCACTCACTGCAGCTGGCTCTTGATGTTGAACGTTACTTTATCCGCAGCTTGAAGGATTTTCTCCAGGCACACGATGTCGTAAGTGTTGGGGTTTCGGAAGGGGACGTCGTCTGGAAGACCGCCGACCTCCACGGACTCCGGACTGCCGCGGATCAGTTTGTACGGCACGACGACAGAGCGGTCCAAGCCCAGCGCCTCGCCTGGACCGCACAAACAGGAAGAGGAAGTGGAAGTATTAAACCGAGCCGTGAGTAAAACCAACTTTACTCAATCGTTTGAAATATTCAGAGCAAGAGCGTCTGTCTGCTCTGAAACTGCAGTTCAAGCATGATACAAATTTGTCTATTAACATTTCAAAATTTATTACTGGCCTAATCTCCTGACAATGGAAAATGCAGATGAAGACGTCTGTTATTCAACTCTTCTCTGTCTTTGTATTCAAACTTTTTCACATGTTCTAATTTTTTCTGATTTGGCCCTTCATCAAGCTTCATCAGATTCAGGTCTGAATTGATTTCATGGATTATTGTTACCGTATTTCTTGTTGAAAAGCTCCTTGACTTGCTCTCGCAGGACAACTTTCTCGCCCATGCGGTTGATGTCGTCATCGTCTGTCGGCAGAAAGCGACAACACCGAGGGTAAAGATGCAGCATTAGATGGAGTAGAAGGAAGAAAAAAAAAAGACTTTCTCCTCACCGCTTATTGAGGCGTAGGCCTTCTTTAGTAAAGTGACTCGACGAGGTGCTGAGAGGAGAACATACAACATGTTAACTTTGTTCTCCATGTTCTGGTTCTACAGTGAAATTCTTAGAATACCTGGTTTGGGAATAAGTCCTTGAAATGGTCTGGAAACACAGAGAATAATAATAAGATCACTGCTGACGTTCTGCTGGAAGGACGTCTGAAAGTCATCATCATTCCTGCGCCCCACCTGGTGATGGTGAAGCTGATTTTGTCGGCGACCGCCAGGATCCGCTCCAGGTTCTGGGAGCCGAAGGTGCAGGGCTTCCTGAAGGGGATGCCGGGGGGGAGGCCTTCGATGATGACCGAGTCCGGGTTGTTCTTGATCCTCTTGTAAGGCACTTGGACGGGGTACTTGATACCCAATGCCTCCCCGTACTTCCTGTTGAACAGATCCTGGACCTGCTCCCGCAGTGTGTTGGCCAAGTCGATCCTGGACAGCTTGGACTCCATGCACTCTGAGGACATGAGACACACACAGGACACTTTCAAAGTCTTTATTTCCTTTCACACTGCTGTAGTTGCAAAGGTGGGACAATAAAGCTATGGCCAGGCTGGGAAAAGATAAATTAAATTCAAGTAATAAAGTCGGAAGAAAACAAGACGGAATTTATAATTTTACAAGAATAAAGTTATACAAGAAAAGTGATGAGAAAATAAAGTTGCAATAATACAAGAATGAAGTCCTATTACCAGAATAAAGTCATAATAATGAGAAAAACTCATATTATGAGATTAATACTAGAAACAAGTCAGAATATGAAAAAAAATGTACAAATAAAATTCAAAAACATTACTAAAGTTGTAACAACACAGGAAAAAGTCAGAATGATATGAGAATAAAGTTATAATGATAATCTGTAACTAAATTACACAATATTCTTCTGTTATTTTTGTTGACTGTCAAAATATTCTGACTTTATTCTCAACATTGTAGTCAGGCTCTAATCCTCTGCTAATTAACATCGAAGCCGACTGAAGCTCCAGGTCTGAGCCTCGGATCAAAACATGGAACATGAAGGTACCTGAGAATCCGGGCCTCTTGGATAAAGCCGCTGTGTCCTCTGCTGGTGCGCTGTCCTTGGCGTCTGGCTCTGTGGAAAAACAAAACATTTTTGTTTTTGTTGTCTCCCTAAGACTTACGGAGCAGGAAACGTTGACGGCAGCCTGAAGCCTCAGCAGCGCAGCTTCATTAGGGATTAAAGCAGAAGCTGCTGCAGGAAATCCCTGAAAGGGTTTTCTGTTTTGTCTCCAAAAAAGCCGTTTTAAAATGCAGCCTGAACTGAAAGTAACCCGATCCTTCTGATCACAGAGAGGGCAGGCATAATCATATTTGTAAAGCTTCTTTTCTGTACACTGAGAATAAACGCAATGTATTCAGAGCTATAAATATCACAGGATAAGGAACAGAGCAGTAACCTGCAGCTTAAAGCAAAGTTAGAGCTGTAATGATTAATCCTGATTCAACTAACTGAGTAACTGATTCATTGTTAATATGAATATGAACACTCAAAAAATGCAATTTTCTGAAAGAACAACACAGTGAGAGCAATAAAGAAGACAAAAGTCTACATAAAGATATATGTTTTGCACTTAAGATAAAAAAACTTTATTTTATCCAGAACTCCTTTTGTGGCATAGCTTCACCTGGTTCCAACTCTGTTAACAAAACTTCCTCCAAAGCACCTTTGCTATCTAATTATTAATCAGTTAATCCATAAAATGATCAGCCCAACAGGTTACTGATGTTCAGTCAAACACAGAATGGAGCTCAACAAATGCTGGTGTTTTACTTGAAGTATGTTTTAGTTGCAGATGCGTCCTTTGCTACAAACGATCAAGTGAACACTAAAAGAATGCTATATTATTGCCTTTTAGACAGTAAAATTATTATTTTCTTATTTTAAAAGGAAATGAATTATTTAAGTGAAAATCAGATGCTAGCAGCAGCGATTGTAATAACTGTGGTTCCGGTTCACGGGAGACGTACCTGCATCACAAACAGGCATCGAAGGCATCTCTTGTTTAACTTGCTCAGCTAAAAGTTCAGGCCTGAAAAAGGAAAGTGAGGCGGTTAGGAAGAACTTTGTTAATACATTTCACCATTAAAATGTACACAACCTCACAGCATCATATAAAATAAAGTGGATGAATGTGGTTTCTGTAGATGTTCTCTACCTTTTGATAAAAAACTGGATCTGACCGCTAACAGCCAGGATCTTGCGTAGCTTGGCCGCTCCGAAACAGTTGGGCCTTCGGAGGGAGATTCCCTCTGGCAGGCCGGTGACGTACAGATCCTCTGGGTACATCTGGAACTTTGAGTACGGCACCTTGGCTGGTTCTGGAAGACCCAAAGCTTCGGCTGGAGACACAAAACGGAAATAATTCAGAGCCTCATTTATATATATATATAAACATATTTTTAATTCAAGTAAGAAAAACAAAATTCTAAATAAATAAAACTTGCTGGAAAGAGAAACAAAGAGTTTCATAAAATGGATGTGGGAAAGTAGAAAAATTTTTTAAATAAAATTTAACTCATCAAGGAACACCTCCGCTAATCTGCTTTCAGCAGAGCTCATTTTTTGTATTTGTGCTCATTTATAATCTTCCACAGTTTACAGGTTCACTGACACATGCAGCGTTTTTTCTAGTTCTGAATTTTAAACATTTGCTTCTTGAACAATCATTAAATGTTTTCCAGTAACTGTTTATTTTTGGCAGGATAAGCTTTGCTTCTCAATCTTCTGAAGACATTACTTGTGAATCAACAGTTTTTCCTTCCACTAAATTTCCATTAAGCTCTCTCTGATCAGCCAGTTCCTTTAGCAATTATTGATCCTATTGTGCTGTCTCATTCAATATTTGGAGAAACTGAATTTTTGGCTTTCGAAAACAACACCACGATTATCAAAATTATCAGAAGAAAATCTTTTTCCATTTTTCTATATGAACCTGTTGCTTACCGTACTTGATGCTGAAGAGGCTTTCCACTTGCCTCCGAAGCTGAAGGATCATTTCGCCGATGTCCTCCACCAGACTCCCCGCTGAACGAATCACAGTGAGAGGGAGACATGAAAGTCTGCAGAGTTGAGCTGTGCTACCAGGAAACCCACAGAGCAACCAACGCTAAATATGGCAGAACGTCATAAACGGACGAGGGACTCGACAAGGTTTCACTGTGGAGGAGTGCAGCCTACCTTCAGTGGGTCTCCTGATGCTTTGAGGCGCTCCACTGGGAGACGAAGCTTCAGCTGCAAGGTGCAAAGAGAAAAACATGAGAAATACGCAACTTCTTCAATGAAGAGAAGAGATTTAATTCACAGACTCAGCAGAGACTTTTTAACTTTTAATTTGTCCGAGGAAACGGATGCAAGTCCTGCACAGTAGAATTAAAAGTGTGCAATGTTAGAAATATTTGCATTTGTACAGATTTTATATAGTGATGCACCAATCAGGTTTATACTGACTAAAACAGGTTTTCTTTGAGATCTAAAGATTCCAAATTTGACACAGGCTTATTGATTGAGATAGCAGTAGCTTTGCATCCAAACGAAAATGAATCAAATAATATATGATTCAATGCTTAAAGTATGAGTATGGAATATATTTGTAGGTAGGTCATACTTTTAAGTATCTTTTTCTTGTTCTTATTCTTGTCATCTTTCATTGAATTGTGCAGCACTTTGGTCAACATCTGTAGTTTTTATGTGCTATATGAATAAATGGGCATACTTTCAAGAGATGGGAATCATAGATACACCACTTAGACATAATATTACGATAACCTGCCAAACAGTGCATCACTGCAACTTTTCTTTAATAAAAACCACAAAAATCTTAGAGGGATTATAAAAGGTTTAATTCCTAATTAAAAGCCTGGATGTTTATATAAAATAAAATAAAACCATAATTTCAACTAAAAACTGAAGCAAGGGCTCAAAATACTAATTATTCAAAAACAGCAGCTTCAAGTAAAAAAAGTAGTCAGTGATCCTCAAAATGACCAAACTTCACAATATTTTAAATGAAACAAAATAAGAAATATTTCCTTATCAACCTGTGCTTTCTTATAATTAACAGCAATCACATACTCAGGTGTAAAATTCTTTACATGTTTTATATGGAATATTAAATCTAACAATAAATGTTTGAGGGCAGTTTTTAATCTCATGGCACTGGTTTGCTCAGGTAATACAATAAAATTATTTTTTTTAAAAACAAGTTGAAATTGAATGAATTTAAAAGCCCATCCAAGAAAACCAAACTGACCAAAATCTGCCTAAATACAGACAACCAGACATTTATATACACATAATAAAAACACATTTTTTCTCATCATCTGACATAAAATCAGATCAAACTTCTTGTGTTTTAGGTCAGATAGAATCACCTAAATGATTAATTATCAATAATTATTACTTTCTAAACATTTTTTTGTAACTGAAGGTTTGACTGAAGTCATACAGTTTGAAATACAGTTATCCTAAACTATACTGAAATAAAACATTTAAAAAAAAAAAACATTCTTGCAAATTCTTTAGCATTTAGCAAATACAAATACTTTTGTTAATTCTAACTGACCTAACAAGAAGTTTGATCTGATTTAACTTCAGACAGACAGTGAGAACAAAAATGTTTGTCTTTATTTGGTGTTTGTAACATTCTGGTTTCAACTGTACACAACGATAGAGAATTATGATTTAATTAAAATCAGATAAACAATTGCAAACTGGGTTTCCCTACAAAGAAACAGAAATGAAAATCTACATTCAATGTCAGCACTTACCCTCATTTTTCTTCCTTTACTGGTAAATTGTGAAAGAAAAGAAAACTTAAAGAAAGAACAATCAAATAAACCCAAAAAATAATCACCTCTATAAACCAATAAAAGTTAGCACCAAGGTCATTTTGAGTAGACTCTGCTAGCAGCAAATGAGGTAGAAAAATCCCCCATGTACATAATCCAAATTTACATTCAGAAATTTGGACTGTAACATAAATTCTGTCAAATTCCAATACTTCCCCTGATCTTTCGGTTCTTTTCTTCAAATCTCTCCATGTAGCTAAAAAGAATATAATGAGTAAATGTCAGGAAAATCCTACCAGGGCATCAGAGCCTAATTCATTTTGACTGAAAAGGATCAGGAGGACTGAAGTTGGAGACTCCAGGTCTAAAGTAAAAGGCAGAGTGAAGAAGTTGAGTCTACTCAAATGTTCTTGGTTTGTTGCTGTACTTAAAGTTTCAGGAAAAACCAGTTGTAGGTTGAAGATAAAGGATTGGGGTTTTTATACAACATTTAACACTCACAACCTGTAAAATGCACAATGCACCGTTTCTAAATACTGACTTGTCCAGTTGTTTGGGTTTAACATGTGACTCATGAATAGAAACTATAGAGGGATTATCAGTCGACATCATGCTGCAGCAGGACCAGCTATACTGCCCACATTGCCTTCAGAAGGAAAGGAAGAAGATATTATTCTAACAATTTAAACTATTTATAATTAGGCTGACTAAATTATTCACAAGATCACCTCTCAGGATGGCACAAATCCAATAAGTTTTATTTTTAGTGAAGTGTCTCCCGTTCAGTCTGCTGCACTTTTGATTTCTGATGTCTTCATGTGAAACACGGTTTTCACATGTGGAATTCATCAGATTTTTCTGTAAGGGTGACCAAACGCAGGAAAACTGGTATCTATTTTTATTTTGCCTGGGCTGAAGATATTGAACTAGAACAGCGGAAAATTCCCTGCAGTCAAAATGACTGAGGATATCACTGCAAAAACACAAAATCTTACAAAGTACTTTAGCTCCAGTTTCTAGTGCAAATATCTAGAAACAACTGAAAAAATACAAAACTAATTCATAAGTAACCTTTCCTCACATTATAGGAGCTTGTTTTACATTAATAATTCCTTATTATTGATGAAATACACAAAATAATCTGCCAGTGGAGCTGTCCATCTGTCTATTAAATCTGTCCTTTGACATTTAGCGTTTTTGTCAAAGAATGCCAGGTATGAATTCTGTTTTTCATTCAAATTTACAGTTTGAGGAAAACCTTATTCCTTCGCCCCTGCTCATCACGGATATGCTTGTTTCCATGGTGAGGGACTTGACTTAATGAGATACACTGAGAGCTGATTACTGTGTACAAAACTGCTTTAATATTGTCGGACAAACTTTTATTGTCCGACAATTAAAGTTTGGGGAATTCTGTAACTTTTTTGGATCAATAAGACATCTCACTCACTAATGTTAATTTGGTAGTACAACTTATTTTAGTTATAGTACGCTGACAACATGCTAGCTAATATTAAAGCGGCAAGACAACAGTGGGTCACCATGGCAATCAGCAAGAGTTTAATGGCAGACTGGCTCTTTCTGCAGTCAGACTAAATAATCCCTCTACGGGCATTGAGGCTTGCAGATGATGCATGGTGCTTTTCATAGATGAGAGCTAATCTTCAAAGAAAGGGCGGGGCTAAAGGAGGTTAAGTCAAGGAAAGGGCCATTTATAAGGTTGGGGTAGAGGGCACTAGTGATTGAGGAAGTGAAAAAAGGAGCAAAGATATTGACAAAAATGTGGTTCCATATGTGCTTCGTTTTGCTATCTAAAGAAGGTCAGAGGGTGTAGTTGGGAGGTAGATTAAATGGAGGACTGATCTGAGGAGGGTGGTTGTACCTGAGTGGTTTTCCTTTGGGTGGTGGGGAGCTGGAGGAACCGGAGGGGCGGGGGCCGCAGGTGGAGCGCTGGGCGAGGCCGTGGTCGGACACGGAGCGGCTGAAACCGCCTCGCCCAAACACTCAACAGGGTCCTCCCCACTCGTCCCAGCATCTGCAACGAAAATAAGTAAAGCATCCCCAGATTGACCTTCTCTAAACCTTGGAATGCACAGGTCCAACTGTTCAGCATATTTACCATACATTGCTGTGCTCCAACAAAATTCACAACAGGTTCGGTCATTGGTATTTGAATTTTTTTTACATGTAAAAAAAAAAAAAGAAAAACATTTTTACAAATTAATTATCCAAGCTTTCTTCTCATTGAACAAAGCTGAAATTTTCCAGCTTTAACCTGAGAAACAGGACGTACTCTTATAGATATTTCCATTTTATGGCTATAGATATCTATACACATGCTAATATACAGCTTTGGCTTGGAAAAATGTCAACAGACCTAGCGCCACCCAGTGGTTAAAGCAGTTGGCGTCTAATTGGCCACTGGAAAGAAAAGTATATACCAGTAAATCCAAACAATATATTTTTGAGAAGATTTTTGGTCCTTTAATTAACTTTATTAAGGACTTTGACTTGTCTAAGATCAGTACATGTTTGTATTTTCAAAGTGAAAAATCTCAGTAAAAGGTTTTTGTTAAAAAAAAGAAAATAAAATTCTTGTAGTTTTAAGACATTCTGATAGACGTGCCAATATAATGAATATATTCACGTAATTAAACAAAAATTCTCATAACCCACAGAAGGGGAGATTTAAGCTAAAGCCATTTTTTGAAAATATTTTCTTATTTGAAATTTTTGGTGTAGAAGAGAAAGCAAGAAAAAAATTCAAGTAAAAGCCCTTTGCAGAAGTCAAACCGCAGTAACAGAGTAACCAGCGGAAGTGTAATGATCTCTGCTCACTTACCAGGCACTGTGACCTGAATGATGTCTCCATCTGGAGGCTCCGTTTTAATCCGCCTCAGAGGAGCTCCGTCTCCCGAAGGACCTGCCAGAGTTAACCGCTCCATCAATAATCAGATGTCATCAGTGCGTTTACAAATGAAGCGTTCCCTTTAACCAGCACATTTACTAAACTTTAATTATTTAAAAAAATGTTTTTTGGGGGGGGGGTTTAGGCTGGTACCTGCTTCAGAGTCGGCCTGGGGGCTCACACAAGCACTTGTTGATCTGTGAGAAAGTAGAAAAGAAAACGTGTTCGTATTTTTTCAACACAAACCAAACAAGTCCAGAAACCTTTAATCTCTGTGTTGGTGTTTCTGTCTGACGCTATTATTCTCTCACATGAAGGAGTTATGACCCACTCCTTACAAAGCTGCTGCAGTTTGCGGAGGTTTGCAGGCAGCTTGATTCCTTTTTCTGCTGTGTTTTGCATCATTTTCTTCTCTTTTTCACACTAGAATATGTGTAGTGAGGAGCTCATGATCCAGTCAATGGCTGGACCAGATTTTCTGCTTGTAAAACAAGCCCACATCATCAACCATCTTAGCTCTTTGGGTTGAAAGATTATATAATATGTCACCTCAGTTCTGCTTGTGTGAAGAGAAAAGCTTCCAAATAGGCCACAGTTGATTAGTCTGGTGGTGTAAAGCAGGGGCTCCATATACATAGTACTCCTATAAATATTCTATCACACATGGAGAAAGAAATTTTTTTTACAGCAGTCTGAACATCCTGTTTCTGAGCTTTTCACCTCCCCAAAATCCAATTTATAGCACTTCCATACGTGGCACTAAATTGAATATGTAGCTGATAGTTTTCAAAGAGTCTGCTGTCTGAACTGCATTGTCGTATTTTATCCAATGTTTTAATGTCATTGGTGCACATATACATACATATATACTTCTGGATTTATGCATTTTGTTGCTTTGTACATGTGCAATGACTACTAAGTTGCAGGTTGTTGTCAGGACCACCTAACCCGAGACCAAGACAAGACCAAGACCAGAGTGTATTGAGACCGAGTCAAGATCGAGTAATACAACACTGGTAAGCTGAATTCTATTCTATTTTAAAATCGGTCCAGTATTGTTCCCATAAACAGTATTCAAACCATTCACACTGCAGTCTGATTGTGGTCGCAATTAAAAAGCAACACTGTTCTATCCTTTCCTATATTCGTTGGCAATAAAACAACAATTGCTTCTCCAAAGTCACTGATTATGCCTTTCCACCCTGGCATTAATAAAGACCTTAACAAAGGTCTTTATTAATTAATAAAGACCTGCACGTTCAAGAGCAACAAAGGAGCCAAACATCCTGCTTTGGTAGAGGACGTCACACCTGCTGCCGATGAATTTGAGTGCTTTAATTAGCTGCTTGTGTTTACTTCTCGTCAATCAAATGATGACAGCGATACGTTGTGTCCTTGTTCAGTTAGCACATTAAGGCTATGGCATTATCTTGGACAGTGTGTCTGTGGGCTGAGAGCCAACCTGCTGCTGTGAGCATTGCTGAGCAGCTCAGCTGCGGTGGGAGGGAAGCCCAGGCAGTCGGAGAAACCGTCTTCAGGCACACAGCCCGGGTCAAGCTTGCCCTCCTCTCTGGCAATTTTGCCTGCAGCTTCAACAAACAAGACAGAGGATAAATAAACAAAGCACCACATTAGCAGAGAGTGTGTTTGGGAGAGTAAATGTAGACCAGTAAATAAAAACTTGACAGCCTGTCTTGCTTGTTGCCTCCTTTGTTTAATCACAAAGATGCTGAAAGGTTTGGAGAACTTAATCTGCTTTGATTTGAAAACAGTGGAACTGGACGACATGGCTGAGAAATGTATCACGATGTAAGCATTTAATATCAGTCCTTATCCATAATAATTAGTTTTTTGTTGTAAATATTTGAAACACCGGTGATATGACCTTTTCCTGTTTCAGGATTTCTTCAGGTTTCACCAAACTCAACTTAAGTTTATTTTAAACCTTTTTAAGACCATTAAGGATAAAATTTAAGAGCTAATACTCCACAGAAATGTACAAACTCTGTCCAGCCAACTGACGACAAATTTGCACTTAAACCACTGAGACACAAAACAAGAATAAAATGCTAGCACCAACACACCATTCCTAGCTAGCAGGTGAGTAGCTGGCTAGCTACCATATTAACAGCTAGTGTTAGCTAGTCTTGCTAAATACCTCGCTACCCTTAACCTTGCTAGTTAGCAAGGTATATATTATTTAGACATGTACTATTATTGTTTTAAAGCATTTATATCAACAGGTGAGTAAAGCAAGATAACACTTGCTGCATTTCCACTGATCATAAAATTGCACAAATTGGAATTAAGAAAATATATTTGTCTAATGGAAACATGCAAATTAAAAAGTTTTTGCGATATGATGTGTTGGTTTTTCAGCTTTACCAAAATTGGCGTATTCTCCAAAACTGGAATAGAAAAAACTATTTTCGCATCACACGACTCATATGGTCAATAACCACATGTCACTACTGGCAAATGAAACAAAGACGACAGGAAGTAGTAGTAGCAGGATGACGGTGATAATGACATATCGCGTGATCAAACTTATCCACGTGTGACTTTTAATTCCATTTCTGCAGGTAGTTAGTCATCCTGGAAATAATTTCCCCACATTTTCAGCCGCAGTCACCACCAGTAATTTTAAGAAGTCAAAGCAGCGTTTCAGTAATGAAGGCCCAAGTAACAGCTTGTACATTTTAGCGATAATGGCATTAGAAGAAAAACAGAATTAATTACAGCCTTACCAGTAAAAATCCTCTCATCAAACATCCTGCAACAGAAAAACAATAAATCAGGATGTTAGTCAGAGAGTTCAGAGGCTTTTAGCTTTCAGGACATAAAATATATTCTAAAAACGACGTCATTACTGACTCTTTCAGCACATTAACTGCTGTTTGAACAATCAGTGTCACAAAAACAGTCAGGTTCTTTTATTACAGCTGAAACAACCTGATGATTATAGTCGTCTGGATGTGAAATATAACCTAATCCTCTCTGCCACATGCTGCTTTTCTTCCCTCTCGCTGTGATTATAATGAACTTCAAGGTAGATTTCTGTGACTCGTGTTTGTTTACACCTGTTTGTGGAGAGCAGATTTAATGAAGCTGTGTTTATTTCATCCATCTATAATTATTTTGCCACCTGCCATATAAAAGCGGAGTGAAACACATGGAG
This sequence comes from Poeciliopsis paucimaculata, assembly GCA_903067055.1. Lineage (NCBI taxonomy): Eukaryota > Metazoa > Chordata > Actinopteri > Cyprinodontiformes > Poeciliidae > Poeciliopsis > Poeciliopsis paucimaculata. Next base: position 15,630 of record CAEGAD010049897.1, on the reverse strand, counting down.
GTCTGCTGAACTTTGTGGCAGAAAGACAATGACAGAGAAGCAAATAAAAGGTTTTTATCTGAAGCTGATTTTCCAGTAAAGCGGTAAAAAAGCAGCGAGTAGAAACAATCCACTGGCTGATGATCAACATCAGTTCCTGACTATCAGAGCTGGAAGAGGCTTCACCGCTGAAGCTCTGAGGGAGCCCATTGGTTCCCACAGCAAGAGGAGGGTGGAGCCAAAAGATCATCCATCCATTAAGCCGTCCATCCGTTCGTCCAACCAACCAACCAACCAACCAACCAACCAACCAACCAACTATTCACGCAACAACCCATCCAACCAACCAACCAACCAACTATTCACGCAACAACCCATCTATAAATCCATCCATCCAAAGGGACAATAGATAAATAACTAGACACAACGTCTATTACATTTTTTTTTTTTATATTCTTTGAGCCTTTACGTTTTCTAATAATTGTACAGATTATGACAGTATCAATGCTGTAAATGTTTAGGCATCTTCCTGGGAGCATGAAGTTCATGGGTGGACTTCAGCAGGCAGCTGTGGTAACCATGTGTGATAAAAGCCTTGATGTGGTTTAATTATTGCAAGTGAGACAAGTTTAAACTTGATCAAAGACTAAAACTTAGGTTTTTATGACATTCAACTTCCACCAAGTGAATAATCCATGTGTTACCATGTAGATCTGTGGCTTAAATAAGAAGAAAACTCTGATTTCATGTTTCACTTAGCTGAACCGTTGCTTTGAGCTCACAGTCCATTTGTTTTGGCATAAATCCACCTCAGGGTTTGCATCTGAAACATCTCACGGAGGGAGACAATGGGAATGTAACATAATAGTGAATTAATCACATTTTCAATCTTTGCTAATTATATTAACACTAATGAGCTGCTTGCCGGATGGGTAAAAAGATGCGTTATCTCAAACAAGGCATGCTGGCTCATTTAAATTAGCTTGAACAAATGGGAGGAAGAGCAGCCATTAGTGCAGCGTGCTGGTGAGTCGGAGAGTCGCTCGGGACAGAAATGACTCAGCAGTCGGTTGATGAAGGAAGCAGATGGCTGGGAGATTCATTTTTACTGAATGTAAATTTAAAATGACATAAAGTGGCTATGATCTGTGTACGGTTCTGAGCTGCCGCCACCATGAGGTCACAAATGGATGTGTTTCCCACCGTTTAATGATGAATCGTATGCCGTGACGCTCGTCCAGGATGCGTTTGAGCTTGGGCACGCCGTATGTGCACGGCCTCTTGAAGGGGATTTGATCTGGGATGCCGATGATCTCCACGGCTCCTGGGTCGCAGGCGATTTTGCGGTAGGGGACAGGCACCATGTGATCGAGACCAAGAGCCTCCGCTGAAGAAAGAACAAACAAACAAAAAAATAGGTTTAGTGCCTTAACGCTGATGAAATGTTTTCCTTACGTATGTAAATACACAGGCAACATCATAATTTTACAGGCAGTGGATACCAATGGACTGCCTTCAACTGGACTTGGTGACTGGATTAAATCAACATTTGCAAATTTTCAATTATTTTCTATTTCCAACATTGTAAAGAATCCAATTCTTAGATTTTCTTTTGGACATTTTCTACAGCTTTCGAGAAGTTTAGGAGAAAACATTGAGGTTGTTGGCATTTGAAATGTTTATTTTCTGCAAATCATATTTAGCACTATGCTGAAGTTGGGCTCACATTAAAGGGCTATTCCACAGACATTTTCTCTCTAAATCAAAATATAAAGGAAACAAAGATGGAAAAGAAAGGGGCAAAGGAAAGGAAAAAGGTGGAGGAAATTCTTAAATGGAAAGAAGTGTAGAGTTTAGAAAGAATACAAGACAACATCATAGACGTCTGCCTCTACACTTGCAGAAAGAGAAAAAAACAGAATCCAGGAACCATAACGACCAAAAAACATGTGGTCCATTTCAACCAATTTATGCAAACTGTGAAATCATGGCGGGACTATACTCCACCAAACACATATTCTTTAGAGAATAGTTTGCATTCTGTAAAAACTTTGTTTTAAAAACCCTGATCCAGGATAAAAGAATCAAAGGAATGGATATTTTTTTAATTGTTTAATGAATGAACGCCTGCCAGAATCTCACAAAATATAACTGTTAATGAAACGGACAACAAACAAGAGATTTGGGAAACCAAAGCTAAAAGACACCAGTTTCAAATAATAATTAAAAAAATTCTAAACTCCCAAATTTCTCATAAATATTGATTTAAGAGAAAGTAAAAGTCCAGGTAAAAGTCAAAATGTTTCTTTTTTGGCGAAAAGGAATCTTTGTTTAACAGGGAAGGAACAGATGATCACATAAAGTGCTAACTTCCAGACAAAACAAAAGTTGCACTGACTGGTTATAAAACAGCTGGGATATTAACGACCAACTGTTTCTCACCATATCGGCTGTTGAACAGGATCTGAACGCACTCTCTCAAAGTGTTGATGTCTTCAGTTTCCCGAATAAACGAGTCCCATTTTTCTGCAACAGAAGAGAATCCTCTCAATATCCTGGTTATTTGATGGCTATGGTAAACCAAACCTTCAGAAAGTCAAATAAATATCATGACAGTGTTTTTCCTTCTCACTTAATGCCAACTTGGTAAACCAAATAAATGTTGTTATAGGATTACAGATTAGTAAGTGAACACAGGTCGATGTTGGTTTCCATGGACAATACATGGAAACTGTCTGTAAATCCAATCAAATACATAGGATTTGTTTCCCTTTGATCACATTATTTATGGTATAACTGTATAATAATGCATGCCATAAATCTACGTGTCTTTGCTAGAAACGCTCCTTCAGAAACATATGAGTGATGAATTTACTTTTATACAAAGTAGTTGCTCTTTAATTAATTGGGACCAACCTGATTTTTCATGCACGATGGAGAAGAGCAGCCTCTTTGAGATGTGGATACCAGGCGGACTCTGACCCTGCTCAGCAGGTAGCCTTGTTGGCTCATCTAAAAGTACAAGGCAAATTAAATACATTTGGCTCAGTTCATTTAAGGCTGTAATGTTAATTTAGCACCCACATATTCAGCATTCCAGCTCTCATTTTCTTAATTACCTTCATAATGACTGTAAAAGTGCACTACTCTAATAGAAAGAATTAAAGTTGTTTTATTGGCTGTTAAACTGTCAAGCTGAGATTTAAAACATCTTTGGGCTTTAAGTCAAATAGATCCGACGAAAAAAGATGCAATGGCGAAGTTATCATTTAGGTTGTGGTTTGTTTATAACAGATTTCTGCAATGTTCAATATATGTCACCAATCCAGCTAAATAAAACTTGTTTAGTGCCACAAATGTGACTTAATCTTTTGAAAACAAGACTGCTTTTGATTTTTGATGAATGTCCACATTAGAATGTTTAAAGAACCATCATTTTATTTCTATTTTTAGGCTTTAAGACAAAGAAAGATGCAAAATTATCACAATAAAGTGGGTGGAAGACGCTATAAAAAATCCATAATTTCCTCTAAAACTTATAGAGAAAAATTATATCAATAAATTATGATTGGATTCTTCCGATTATAATTTATATGTGGTGTCTGTGGTGTCTATGAGGGCTTAATATTTAAGTCAAAATTCTTGTTTGGGCCACAATCTTTCCAACTTAATGATGTCCTGTTTTTATTACTTGCTAAACTCAAACTTGTCTAGAACTGCTTCTGTTGGGGTTGTTCTTACTTTTTATCTACAACAGTGTAGATATATAGTACGCCATAAGAGATTTAAAAAAGAAGGGGAGTAAAGATCTGGCAAAAAAACCCTCAAATTTTTCTGTTTTTCTCTAGAAGATTTCTTAGACTAGTCTCAAAATTTCTGAGTTTTTTCAAGATATTTTTGACTTTTCCTTGATTTTTTTTTAGTTGAAATGCACTCCCTTTTTTTTGTTTCTACAATAGAACAGAAACAAATTGTTATATTTGACTCCAATCACAGTGTAGTGTTTGGGAATCTAATGTAAAAAAAAGAAAATTTACAACACATTTAGACACATTTTACTGAAAAAATAAATTATGAATTTTTTTTTGCATCAGCCAAAAAAGTAAGTACAGTCCCCATTTGGTTTTCGTGGATACCAAAAAGGGACCGTTGCCCTGCTTCTGGGGGCGAGGGTCTTAAAAGTTTTTAAAGTCCAGGCTAACCAGTGTTGCCACCATCCTTCCCAGTGGAGCTCTTCTCTGTCCAGTTGGCCAGCCTGTCCTTGCCCAGGTTGAGGAGGGTTGCGGGTTTGAAGTCCAGCTTGCTGTCAGGGTGGGGTTTGGAGGACATGGGCATCCCGTACAGAAAGTTTGACAGAACCGAGTTATTGGCGGTGGTGGGACTCGGCGAGGTGACCGCCTTTGCCACGCCGTGGCTGCTCGGCGTCACGACGGCGGCAGCAGCGGAGGAGGGGTTGTTGTTCACTTCCATGCTTGGCTTGGCTTCTCTGGACAAATCCTCAGCTTGCCTGCAAAAAGTCAGAAAACACAGTCGAAGTGAAGGAAATTAGGATATTTTCAAGCTAACCTGTATTTAGTTACCTGCATCTAGTTCTGTGCAGCAATGAAGAACCTCAGCATGTGTTTACTGATCTGACATTTCACTTCTTTACACAAAGATAGAAATAGAAAATCTCTCATTTGTGGTGAGCTGAGCATATGACGCCTCTTATCACAGCACAAATAGGTGAAAGGTCAACTCAACACGTAAGAAAGCTGATTGTAATTTTTTTTTTAATATATTGTCACAATGCGACCATAACCTTCCATGTGGCTTAATGGCATTTTATCTGAAGGACCAACAAATTCATATTCCTTGAGTTTATGTTAGTTTTTGTTGTAAAGGTCTCTCCATGTTCATTTAATTTCTGTGTTTATTATTGTTATTTATGTGTTGCCATATTAATTTATACCGTTATGTTTAGGAAACAATATTCTGTTTCTTGAATATATACATTTACTTCTCGTGAATCAATATTTATAGGGTTCAGACATTTTTCCTTCAAGAACTTTTCAAGGTAAGTTTTCACATTTTTCCAACAGACTTCAATTCAATGTATATTTATCATAATTTAGTGTCGTTATTAACAATGTGTTGCGATAGTATTTCACATAGCAGAGATAAAATAAATTAAAATATAACAAAACATCCCTCACACACCTTATACACCTGATTAGTCTGAGAAAAAAAACACTAATTTAACAAAAAAATAATCCCCCAATTTCAATAAGTAATGTGTAAAACATAAGAGAACCTTTATTCAATTACACAGATCAATAACTCATTGACCCATTAAGAATCATAAATATGCAGTACATTGAACAAATTGCTTTGTGTTAAGGTAAATGACCTTCCTGCTCAAATTAAATGCTCTAGCACAATCTAAGTAATCACTTGACCTTTTCTCCAAAAGGTTTATTGCAGCTTTATTGCAAAACTGCAAATAAAATCTAAAGCTGTAAAAATGCTGTTATTGCATTTTCCACAGCTGTTTTCCTCACCTGGATCCAATGCCATTCTGCACTCCTTCCCAGCAGAAAAGCTCACTGGTTTCATTTATTCCTGGACGGAATCTTCCGTTTCCATGCTCCATGTCTGAACGTTTCTGTTTTTATCATCAAGCCTATGAAATGCCTCATTTGAGCATCTGTCTGCGCTCTGCTCTGCCTCAACCACACACTGCTTTGTGTGTGGTGAATCTTTTGAAAACAAGACTGAGTAAGTCCGAAACTTAAATTCCTTCCAGACAATATGTTTGCTCAAAAGACTGTTTCAAATTAAACTCAAAAATGAATGATAAAGATGAAAACAACAAGAAAAATAAACATTAACATTTTTACTGGAAGTTTTTCAAACTTTAAAGCCTAAAGGTAAAACGTGTAGCAGGCAGACTGGAAAAGTGATGAGGTCTGGCGTTCAAGTCAAAATTTTAAAGGACATTCTTGAAAATCAGCATTAAATATCTGTCCACATATAGATCGAGTTAAATTAAAAATGACTGAAACGATTAATTGGATTAGTGGTGATGAATCGATTACTGAAATAACCATCAACTAATGTAGTAACTGATTAATTGATAGCTAGAGTACACAGACTAAAAACACCATTTGCTAAAAGAACAACATACTCAGAGCAGTAATGAAGTCAAAACTGTTCAAAATGTTGAACATGTTGCATTCATCTGCAGATATTTTTTACCTGGAGCTTTTTAAATAGCACAGACTTAGCTTCACCTGATTCAAATGATCTAAAAGCATTTCTTATTAAGCACCTTTTGCTATTTAATTATTAATAGGTTAATTTGAAAAAATAATCAACAGATCAACCCTGAGATGTGTTGATAAGTTTAGCAGAGGTCTGTGAATTTGATATTAGAAGTATTTCTTTTCGCTGCAGATTCAGCTAAAAGAATCTGCAGCTCAAACATTAAAGAAAACCTCTTATTGCATTTTAGGCAGTAAAATATTTGTTTTCTTCTTTAAAACGGAACTGAATTATTTGTTTATTAGAATTTTTTACCATATTTTTAATGTTGTATGAAGTATGTAAAACATTGTGACCTCATTCGGCCCAAACAATCAAATAAAAAGTTGAATTTCTGTTCTTATGACACATCCTGGGCCAGGGTTTGTAAAATCCTCAATCTCAGAGTAACAGCTGTGCTGCAGATGATAATCCTTTAATTTTATGGGTGTGTTTTTCAAACTTGTGTCACCGTAATTGTTGTTTGACTCTTAAGGGACAATTTCTGTTCCCTAAAAGCATTCTTGTAGAATGAAAAGAAATATATTACCACTTCTCTTCAAGCTGCATGTTTAAACACCAATAAATATTACCAAATGTGTCCTGGAGACACTAAAAATGTAATATGAGTGGGTTTTTTTTGGGTTTTTTTTTCTTTTCCCAAACTGACTCTGAATCCTGTCCAGTCAGAATGAATACCCTGCTGAAGCAGCAGTCTGCTCCCAGCGACACACAAGTATTAATTTCTGCAAACCATTAGAGGCTGGAATGAGTAATCTAATGTGAAACAGCTGCGTTTCTTGTGTGATACAAGCTTTTAAACAACAAGCGTTTGCTTCCCCCACAGACTCACCTCTTCACTGTGAAGTGGATGCGGTGGCTGTGCTCCAGGATCTTCATCAGCGTCTTGGTGTCGTACTCCGAGGGCTTTTTCAGGATGACTCCCTCAGGCAAACCGTGGGCCACCACACAACCGGGGTCCTTCTGGATCCACTCGTAAGGCACAGGGACCAGGCTGCTTTTACCCAGAGCCTCGCCTGCAAGTCACAAGACACAGTTCAGATGGATAAAATCAAACCCGGCCCTTCAAATAAAGCGTAGAACAGTCTTACTGTAGAGAACGGTGAAGACTTCCTCCACCATCTTCCTCAGAACGAAGACGTTGGACTGGGGGTCTGACGGCGCTCGCTGTTTCGCATGTTCGCCATCTTTACTCAGCTTGATGGGATCGTTTTCCTGGTCTTTGGTATGGGTGTTTACGGCGGTCAGACTCTGCAGACATGGCGCTCCTGAAGCCAGGATGAAAAGTGAAATGCCAAAAACGGCTCACAAATACACAACTGTAGTTTAAGTTACAAGGACTGGGCGATATGGCTTAAAGATGAATCGTTCTGGGTTTTTTTCCCATTTCCCTCACTTACTTTTCCAAAAAGATACATTTAGAATGTCAGAAAATATTTTAAAGTTACTTTTATTTCAATGATCTCTTATGAATTGAGTTGTTAAATTATAAGAACATCATAATATTAGAAGAAAAAATGTAGTTTTATGTTAAAATTATGTGAAAAAGTTGTTTTAATGAGAAACGGCTTCATTATCAAGACATAATGTGATACTCAATTCATATGGTGTTTTCTTAAAAAATTTTTAAAAAAAAGACACATTCAGTTGCACAGTCATTTCAAAGGCCTGCTGCTGATAATAATTTTTTGCTAATGTGTTAAAAGATCAAGTGTTTTCATCTTGTAAATTTATACCAACGTATAACTTTACAAGATGCTCAACATTCATCATTTGAATTCTTTATTTTTCTCAAAAACAATATCTATAAAAAAAAAAAAAGCTACCACTTTATACTCCTAATCACTTTACTCTTGTGATATTATGACTTTAGTCTCATAAACAAATAAAATCTTAGCCAAGCCTTAAAACTGTGTTGTATAGTTGGCCTGAATTCAAAGTCTAAATAAATTGAAGCTGTGAAACATGCTTGTCAAACAAGATGGCCACCGTACAATCAACAAAACGTGGTGTGAATCTTGCCGGATCATTGACCTTTCTTCCTAGGAGGCCTGGTAGAGTTTATTTTTTGGTTTGTTCTCATCGTTCACTGTTGGAACAGTAAAGGGTGTCCAAGAAAGTCAAGTCCTTTTTGGTTATGCTACCCACTGCCTTTCCATCAATGTGTTTTTTTATGCGCATTTTTAAGTATTGCATTAGAAAAGGTTCATGGAAATGGCAAAATTGTAAATAAAAAAAACTAAAACTTTAAACTGTCTGGCTTGAAATGGTTTTTGGCTTTTCTGAAAAAAGTTAAACCGCTAAGAGAGAGCTGGAAACGAAGGTAGAGGGAAAACATGTAAACTCCATGGATAGAGACGAAAGGCCGGGATTCAAACCCAGGACCTCATTGCTGCAATGTAACGACAGTATCAATTGATTTATAAACAAATTAAAACTCTGAGAAGTGTAAAGAAACCTTCAGATACTTTAATTGTGTAACAGGGATATTCCAATGGGACAGGTCAGGAGTTTATCCTTCAAACCTATTTTGTTTTATGACTGATCAGTTTAGGAACACAGTGTGAAAGGTGGAAAAGCAACTGGATAACAGATGAAGCATGTTATAGCAATTTTTAAAAAAAAATTTAATTGAGGGAACTAAATTTAATCCAGATTGTTTTGGCAATTTTTGCAAGCCTCTCACACCTGATCCGTAACTACAAACCGCCAAATGCATCAAATTGCAGATACTGTGCATTTTTAAGAGTTCAAGAGAAAGCATGATTCTGTTACGCTTCTGTTGACTTGATCACTTCACATTGAAGTAATCTGACACTGAGCTAAAACACAAACAGCTGCGGTTACCTAAGCTTCTGGCTCAATCAAAGTGATAACCCAATGGAGACTCGACTGCGCAACTGCCTCGCAGCTGTGGATGTAAACGGAATAAGTAACCGTCTAATCAAGAGCAAGAAAATGGTGTGGCTCACGGCAAAACTTGTAGAAGTCCGTTTGGATTTCCCGCCTGGAGTTGAGGAACAATCTGCCCTTTTCCGTCCCCACGGCGATCACGCTGTCTTCGTGCACGGTGACGCACGCCACCTCTGCGTTGAGTTTAGACATCGCCATGCACTGCAAGACGGCGAGAGACAGGATTCAGAAGCACAGAAATCTTCACTTATACTTCGTTATCCAATTAGATGGTTCACACACTTTTCCCACAGTAAAATTCAAACACATTCCAAGCATTTTCATGGTAAGTTTTCAAACTTTCCCAGCATCAAATTTTGAAATGTGATAGAATTTATTACTGTTATTAATAATGTCATGTGTTGGTATTTTACACTCGACAGCAGGGACTGGTCATCTAAACTATAACTAAATTTCATGTTTTGAACATACACACCTAACTGGTCCGGGAACAAAACACTAACAAAATAAAATCCTGAAATTTCAATAACTTTGCTTAATGTGTGAAACATAATCCAACTTTGTTTCAATTACACCAATCAATAAGTCACAGAGCCATTGGGAATAATAAATATTCATTAAATGGAAACAATCCAAATAAATAATGCTACTGTAATGTTTAACCACAATATATAAAGAAAATTAGAATAAAATCTATTACAAAAAATCCTTGCCAAGTTTTCTTGTACTTAGCAAATAGAAATAATTTTGGTAATTCTAACGGACCTAAAACCAGAGAAGAAGAAGAAGAAGAAGAAGAAGAAGAGTGAAGGAAAAAATGTGTCTTTTTATTAGGTGTATGAAAATATATGATTTTTCCAAATATATTTTATAATATTTTTCTTTGTTGGTCAACATATTATGCAACGTTGTTCACATTATATGCATTTTCAAAACTTACATTCCGTAACTTTGACTATTTTTTGATAAAACATATAAAACACCATGTAAACATGAAATAAGAAATCATTTAAAAGAGAGAGAAAAAAAGTTGGGAGGGGGAGGACAAAAAATAATAAGAATATTTTACTTTGTGACATGGTGGGTTAATTATTTTAGTCCTCACACTGAAAACCACATTTAGGTTTTCAATAAGACATTAGATTGCACTTTATTACAAAATTGTGCAGTTTGAATATCAAGCACTTTCAAGTATGGTTTTTTTAACCATACAGAGATCGAGCACTTTCCAAACCTGGAAAACAGAATTCAAGCACCTTCAAGGATTTCAAGCACCTGTACAAACCCTGAATTATCAAAGCTTTATAAATCCGTACCGTTCTTGGGTAGATGTCAGTTTGATAGTGTCATGAAAACGGCAGCGGCTGCAGAACGTACCACTGAATCGAGGGCGGACACCAGGCTGGTGAGTATCTCCTGCCTGGCGGACAGCAGCTGGACCTGCGGCTCGCCACGGGAGCTCGCCCTCAGGCCGTCACACGCCAGCTTCCTCATCTGAGCCATACCTCTGCAAAATCCAGATGAACACGCTTTAAAGGAGGCACATATCCAATAAAAACCAGACCTTTAAACACTTCTGCGTCTTGTACTTTTTCATGTTATTTTGAAATACAAACACAAGTTTAAATGTATTGTACACACAGAGTAATGTTCACTTACAAAGAAAAAGTGAAATACATGGTTTTTCAAACTTTTTTTTTAATAAATAAAATCTGAAACGTGAGGTGTCTGAGCAGCATGATGCTGCCACCACCGTGTTTCACTGTGGGTGTTCTGAGAGAAGAGCTGGGCGATATGGCTTAAAAATAAACACTTAAGATTTGTTCATAGTAGAGCCAGTTTTAATCGTTTGTTGTTGTTTTTTTAACCATTCTTTTCTAAAAAAATAAAAATAAAAAAAAAGGAAACTTCAAATAACGGAAAATATTTTCAAAAAGTGTTTTTTATTTGAGTCATTCCTTCTGTGAGTTCACAATAGCGTATTGGGGCCAGTCTATGAGAATTTTTATTTAATTACGACAATATGGTCATAATACTAGCACAACATAGATCCAGATTTTGCTGAAAAAAATGTTTTAAAACACAAAATCATACCAAACATTTGTAGCGCAAATGACTCAGTACACTTGAAATAAGATAAAGCTAACTTAAAAGTAATTTTTCAGCAAAAATATAGGAGCTCAATAATTCCTTATTACTGAAAAAGTTGCTTTTGTCTTATTTGAAGTGCACAAATATACTAGAAACTAGACCACAAATACTTAAGATTTTGTTTTTGCAGTCTAGTCCTCATGTAATTACTACTCTATTTTTCTAATATTACAAATTAATTCTTGTAATTTTATAACTTTCTTCTCATGAATAAAAAAAAAATTAATCCTAGCCTAATTTCCTATCATAGACTTGACCTGAATTTAGAGTTCAAGTAAATAGAAGCTGTAAAACACGCTTTAAAAAAGACCAAAAAAGCATTGATTTTCCAAAAATGTAATCTTCAAAAATAAACAAAAAAAATCATTTATAGTCATTAAAATTGCTTTATAGCGGAGAATAAAATGCACAGTGTTATGTATCTAGCCCAAAAAGTTTCATTTTGTTATCTTCTGACCACAGCACCTCTTCCACATGTTTCTCCATCTTCTTTCTAATGCTCTTCTGTAAACTATGTTAGATCTATCCTCTCACATTTCATCTTTATGACTTCACCACATTGCTCTTGTCTTAGCTGATCCTCTGGGGAACATAATTGTAAAAATAAAAAAATAAAAAAGATCACTCTAATCCATCCATCCGTTTGACAGACGCCTGTTTCCCTAGAGTCATATTTCTGAAATATCTAAAAGGCAAATCCATCAAAAAGCTGCCGTTGTCAGTTAAAGATGATTAGAGCGCTCAGAGGATGTCATATGATACCCTTTACACCGGATTTTCTCTCCTTGACAGATGGTGCAGGAAGAGTATTGACTTAAGGTGGACAAGAAGACTCTTAAGTTTCTATCTAAAGTTCAACTGCAGTTAATATGCAGCCGAAAGATTGTTTTATTAAAAACATCCAAGTTGAATCATGCGTAAAGGGGCAAACAGTCATGGAAACAAAAAGAAAAGAAAAAAAAAAAGATTAAAAAAATGCTCTGCACTGAAACCCGTCTCCGTGGAAACTAATCTCGGGGCATTTGAACAATGCAGCTCTGGCCTTTAATCTCTCCAGACACTGGGAGCCATTATCCTAGCCTCTGGCAAACCCAAACCACTGACTCAATAGAGGCGAGGACAGAGAGGCAGAGAGGAGGGTGGGCGTGGTGGGATTCAGCTGCACACCAGTCTGAGCGTGCCAAGTCCATCTAAATCTGCCTCCCCTCAGGCCACACAGCAAACATTAGACCCCCTCCCTCCCTTCCAAAATTATTATGGCCTCAAAATAGATGGCCTGCTTTCCTCTCATATTTAGAAAGGCGGAAGGCTAGGAGGAGGACGGTGGAGATAAGCAAGCAGAGGCTTGGGATAATCAGTCTGGGAGGACGGTCATGTTTCTAAGGAACCCAGATGAAGGTTTTCGGTAGAGTCTTTGATCTCCATTGCTCTGTTGGTGATCGCCATGCAAATATTATCCACAATACTTCATCCAGAGAAAAAGTTTAGTAGTTATTATCTCAACCAAAAGCGTCTCAATCGTTCCTGATGCAGAGTTTTCCACAGTATACAAGCCCAACAGGCCACCAGGCTTTACTTGGACCCCCACCAGGCTAAGCACTGCTTGTTCATTTTAAAGAGTTTCTTTATGAAACCGTAACAGTAGCTGTCTTTCCATTACAAACGTGCAAAAGTCTTTGTTGCTATTCTGATGTCAAGAAAACACAATTTTGCAATAGCAGTGTTTCTAATAAATAAGAAATAAAGTTAAAATTAGGCGTGAATATGTTTGTTCACACAATAAGTCATTAAAAATCATGGCAGTGACAGATGTAAACAGTTACATGGGATTATTCTGATAATTCAACCATGGGGCAAGCACTCATCTATCAGCCATCAGAGGAGACATCTGCGACTTATTCAGGCGTTGGAGCAACAAGCCGGTCAAACGGGAGCGGCTACGTAGGCACCATTTTTTGGATATTTGTAGTCACAATTTTATGGAAGAGCTTTGGAGTCAACATGTTGAAATGACAACTTATTATGAGCCATCAATCATGTGACTCACAATGCGAAATAAATTTTTCCATTGAAGTTTTGCCACTATTTGGATACAGCTGAAAAATGACCTAATCCTAGCACAAAAATCTTCTATTGAAAAACAGGAGGATTTTTTAACTGACATTTTTCCATTATGAAAACAAGCAAATTTGATTTTATAATTTCAATTTGGGCAATTCTATGGTTAATCAAAAAGCAGCTTTTGATAGTAAAATTACAGTTGAAGCATTGAACTGAGCTCAAGGTCAAGGGACGTGCACTAATCACGGCGTCTTTGCACACTTTTGCAGCGCCTTGTTGGGCACGTCTGAATTTTTGTAATAGGCTGGAGATCGTACACAACTCAAAACACTCAAAATGGTCTATTGGAAGGTGTTCTTGTGGAGCAGACGTTTTCGGTGAGTACTGCACCAAGGTACACGTGTACAAGCCTCACTGCTTGCTTGACTCGCTCAACTCAAACCTCTAGAAGTGCAACTATAAAAGATTTGTCTCGATTTTAGAGGTCCGCACTGAGTGTGCAGTGAGACTGATGTGAGAGCATACATGTTTCCATTTTTTAACACAAAAACATGGTGGGCCACTGGTGGATGATCGCTCCAACCACTGGGTTTAGTAAGTTTTCTGGGGGAAACTGCTGATGTGATTCTCATTTCAGCCAGCTACAGTATATTCAGGATGTCATTCTTTCAGTCACAGTCCATATCTCAGGGCTATAAGTGGGGGTCAGAAGGTAAACAGAACAGTAAATCGAAAGTGTCACTCAGTTGGCTCAGCTCTTTCTTCACTATGTCAGACTAGAGTAAGGCCCATATTACTGCAGCCAGAGTCAATCCATCTCCCATTTGATCCTACTGTGGAGAAGCCCCCGTGTTGACCCTCTTATACACCAAAACTACTTGGACTGCACATGCTGCATGCAAATTCCGAAAAATGTCTGAATAGTAAAATTTACCACCACTAATAATATAAAATTATATTTCCTTTTATTTACTGTATGTTTTTCAGCCAGCATGTCAAAAATATGCATCCTGCATATGTTTGATATATACAGGATGTCTACTGGATTAACAAAGATGTGCAATCTGTATCTGTCTAGAAAAATTAAGGGCGTTTTCACACTGCCCTGTGTCAAACGAACCAAACACTTGGTTCGTCTGACCAAGTGTTTGGTCAAACACTTGGCATTGGTTGGTTCAATGCCTCACCTGTGGATGGGGCTGCACAAAGAACCACTGAAGGAAACAACGAGGAAACCTCTGAAGAAGACACTGAGTGTGGCTTCCTTCCTTGCAAAATGTAAACAAAAATGGAGTGCCGTCAAATTTGTTTGGGACGGCTAGAACCTCCCCAAACAAACTGGGCTTTCTAGAAAAACTAGAGTTCGATTAAAGCGACCTCTAGTTTTGGTTTGTATGAATGCGCCTTAAAGACTTTCCCAGAATTGATCGCAAACAATGGAGAGACATGGAGTGAAGAAAACCATAAATAAACATCTCCATCCTTTAAGACGGAGGTTTTAGTTGTGCTGCTTCTTGTTGTGCCCACATTTCACAGAGGGTTTTAGTATATTTACATTCCACACAATCCCATCCATTGAATCTGACATAAACACATTTACTCTGAGGCTGTGTTCAGCTAAGCTAAATTGGTCCGGTGAGAATACACTGCGCATGCTGAAGTAAATCTGTCATCATCTCCAACTCAAGTGCAGCTTGAATGGGCCAGCACAATTTTCAGAGACATTCAGGAAGGAAACACCTGAAAATGGGCCAAATGGTTGTATCTCTTTTATGAAGCAAGGAAACAAAAGCAGAACTATATTTTAATTTACTTCTACTACCTTTTAGACAGCGTGTGTTTGGACAGCAAAAATCTTGCTTTTTATAACAAACAGCATAATCCCTATGTTTGTGCGCCAAGTCTAGCATCCGCCTTTTATCTTGTGTCATATTATGTTTAATCTCTGCAAATCCAAGCAGGGCGACCTAAAAAAAGAAGCTGTTGTCACATGAACAGACAACCTTCAAAATTGATTTGTGGTTCAACATAAGATGGTGCAAAAAGGCATCCTTAAAAATAGAAAGTGAAAAACAAAACGCTGTGTGGTAGAAAACCAACAACAGAAACATCCATCCTACTGTGAAACATAGTGGTGGAAGTGTCATGCTTAGTCAGTAGACAGAAGCTAGTCATGGGAAGATGGATTATCTACAGTCCTCAGCTTTTCTTTTATTTGTGTAT
>CAEGAD010049895.1:0-14080 GCA_903067055.1 Poeciliopsis paucimaculata | reverse complement strand
CCTCCCTGTTTCTTCATGCTGAGCTCTGAATGCTGCAGCAACAATCTGGATCAGAAGCTCTTCATCACATGACTTTAAAACATGATTCTCATTGGAAGATGAAGGAATGGATGAAATCAGTGGAGCTGAAATCCTAACAGACCCAACATGGTGGAGTGGATGGTGAAGATCAGAAAATAGTTTCTATTCATCCATTTTCTAGGGAAACTTCAGCTTCTAGGATCATTGCTCCTCTCTGTCTCCAGCAGCTAATGACTGAGAGGCAGGAGAAACTCTGGACAGGAGGACAATTCATCTGAGCAATCAATGATTTTATTAAATATTAAAACCATCTGCAGTAAAACAGCAGAACTCAGTAAATATCTTGATATTGATGAGACTGTCTCCAAAATAATAAACAATTTACTTGTCATGTACAATTGTAAATGAAAAAATTGTAAATAAATTGTTTCATTTACTATTTTTGTGGGTGAATGTTAGATCTCAGCTGGCTGGTGAGAGAAAATGTAAATCCTGGTCTCCAAAAGTTTGGGCACCCTTGCTCTAGAGTGTTAAAGCTCTTGTCTCTCCAGGTCTTTATGGAGGACATTAACATCTTCAACAATGGCTGCAGATGAAGTGTTGATGAGGAAAATGGTTCCAGCTCTGGAAGCAGAGTTCTCAGAAATTTGGGAGAACTCCTCCAGAAATGACTTTTTTTCTGAAAGTATACAACAATCACTAATTTATTTATTTAACCTTTATTTCACCAGGAAAATCCCTGTGAGATTAGAATCTCTTTTGCAAGAGAATCCTGACCAAAACTGGCAGCAGCAGACAGAAGTTACAGAAAAATCCATTCATGTTCCTTTCATTTATAAAATCAGAAGAAACTAGTGGGCAGAAGAAAAGTTGGTTCACAAAGTTTCCAAGTAAATTAAAGGGCAACAACTTTGATGCAGGAGTTTATTTTAATGGTCCAAGTTTCCATCAAACCTAAACAGTGACTTTATAAATAAAAAGAGTTTAACATCCAAAGATGTGAATTATGGGGCAACAGCTCAATGAGCGAAGTTAAAAATGATTCTGACAATCTTTCAGAAAATTTAGAATTTATACAATTCTATGCATGAAGACTGATAAAAAGTGGAATAGTTTTAAAAACCTCTAAAATTAAAAGCTGCAGCAATGCTGTCCTGGAGTAGCTGAATGTTTAGATGATTGAAATAATCCAAAGAATGAAGAAAGTATAGGGCAAAAACGACCAGAAGCAATTTGAAGAAGAACCAGTGCAACAATGCAAACAATGAATGCTGCATTCATACAGCATTCATTGTAATAGGGTTAGAGTCCGTCAGTAAAGAGTTACTGATGTCAGACCAGTTTTTTCAGTAAATTGTTGCTTTTTCTATCTAGTCATCAGCATAAAGTTACTTATCCAAATCACTTTGCATTACCATTTTTTTTTCTAATTGAATTTTATTTCCTCTACGAATCTTGGGGAGCGACTGCCATTTCTATGCAACAGTTAGTAGAAGCAACAGAAACATAAACAATGGTGGGAGATTTGCATTTTGTTGTGGAGATTCTACCGCCAAGTCCGATTCTTCTAAATGACTTTGGTCGTGTTTTCTCTAAAGTCGCTTGCAAATTTAAGGAGTTGCAAATTTTTGGGCTTGTTTTTGAACATGAAGTTATTCATTTGGGTTTGGAAATAAGCAAAGCACATAATAAGCCCCAGCATTTGTCGTATGATTTATAGCTTTGTGTTGAGCTCCAGAAAACTGTAAACGTCGAGATGATGAAGAGTGCAAAAATATGAAAACAGCCATGAATGAACAAGTCCGTAAAGTTATGCTGCAAATCGCCATTATAATCATTAATATTAAGATAAGTGTCACAAATCTGTGCAGAAGGCGATCTGAGCTGTGGGTCGCCTTCTCCACAGCCTTCTCAGTGGGAGAAGTGGTGCGCTACGACAGCAAACGCAGGTCCATAACACAGAACCTGGAGGCTGGAGCAGGGAGGAGTGGGGGGTGTAAAATCCTATTTAGAGTTTCCAGACAATAGAGGAACATACAAAGATTACTACAGTATTTTGTGCTGTTGTAACCATTAAACATTCTCCTCTTCAGTTCGACCTTAAGTGGAGATACATTGTTGATGTTAATAAAATAACTTGCAATTAAGCATCGGCAAAGATCAATGTAATTCACACAGTTGGCAGAGCATTGTTGTTAGCAGCTGCTGAAAGTAACTAAAAAGTTACTTAGTTAATTTACAAATTAGGTAATCAGTTACTAAGTTACTTTGTCAAGGAGTAATGAAAAATCTGATTAAAGTTACTTTTTCAAAATAACTATGCTATCACCGATCTGGACTCACCGAGCCTTTCTGCAGTTCCTCACAGCTGGTACCAGTCTCAGTCGTCCTGATTCTGATGTGTTGTACTTCTCCAGGTCCAACTCATCCAGAACCTCCTCTGACATCTGCAGCATGAAGGCCAAAGCTGAACACTGGATCTCTGACAGTTCATTCCCTGATTTCAAGAATTGTTGAATCTCCTGAAAAACTGAGAGGTCGTTCATCTCCACCAGGCAGTGGAAGATGTTGATGCTTCTGTCAGGAGAGATACTATCAGTGTTCATCTTCTTCAGATTGTTGATGATTCTCTGGATGGTTTCTGGACTGTTCTCTGTCTGAACCAGAAGGCCTCCTAACAGTCTCTGGTTGGACTCCAGAGTGAGGCCATGAAGGAAACGAACAAACAGGTCCAGGTGGCCATTTTCACTGGAGAAGGATTTCTCTAGGACTTTTTTCATGATGCCCTCCAGAGATATTTCACTGAATCTTTTCCCCAGGAACTTCTTCATTTCCTCTGTATTCCTTGTGGTGGAACAGTGGAACATGTAGACTGCAGCCAGAAACTCCTGAATGCTCAGATGAACAAAGCAGTAGACTGGTTTCTGGAAGATCAGATTCTCTCTTTTGAAGATCTCTGTACAAACTCCTGAGTACACTGAGGCCTCTGTGACATCCAGACCACACTGCACCAAGTCTTCTTGGTAGAATATGATGTTTCCGTTCTCCAGATGTTCAAACGCCAGCCTCCCCAGCTTCAGAAGAACTTCCCTGTCAGCCTCCATCAGCTCCTGTGGACTTGTCTCATGTCCTCTCTGGTACTTGTTCTTCTTCCTCTTTTTCTGGACCAGCAGGAAGTGTGAGTACATGTCAGTCATGGTCTTGGGCAGCTCTCCTCTCTGCTGTGAGGTCATCATGTTCTCCAGAACTGTAGCAGTGATCCAGCAGAAGACTGGGATTCCACACATGATGTGGAGGCTCCTGGAGGTCTTGATGTGGGAGATGATTCTGCTGGACAGATCTTCATTACTGAACCTCCTCCTCAAGTACTCCTCTTTCTGGGCGTCAGTGAAGCCTCGTACTTCTGTTAGCCTGGAGATACATGAAGGAGGGATCTGATTGGCTGCTGCAGGTCTGGAAGTTATCCAGATGAGAGCCGAGGGAAGCAGGTTCCCCATGATGAGGTTTGTCAGCAGAACGTTGACAGATGACTTCTGTGTGACATCAGAAACCAGCTGACTGTTGTTGAAGTCCAGTGAAAGTCTGCTTTCATCCAGGCCATCAAAGATGAAGAGGAGTTTGTAGACAGCCAGCTGCTCTGCTGGGAGCTTCTGGAGTGTTGGATGGAAAACATGGAGCAGCGTGAGAAGACTGTGCTGCTCATCTCTGATCAAGTTCAGCTCCCTGAATGAAAGCAGAACCACCACACTGACATCTTGGTTCTCCAAGCCCTCTGCCCAGTCCAGAGTGAACTTCTGAACTGAGAAGGTTTTTCCAACACCAGCGACGCCGTTAGTCAGAACCACTCTGATGGCTCCATGTTGGTCAGGGAAGGATTTAAAGATGTCATGGCACCTGATAGGAGAGTCATGGAGGTTACGGATCTTGGAAGCTCTCTCCAGCTGCTTCACCTCATGTTGGGTATTAACCTCTTCACTCTGTCCCTCTGTGATGTAGAGATCAGTGTAGATCCTGTTGAGGAGGGTTTTACTTTCTGTTTCATCACTTCCTTCAGTCACACATTCACATCTCTGCTTCAGACTGATCTTATGTTCCTTAAGAACCTGCTGCAGAACATCTGCCGAAACAAAAATACAACTGAAGTAAAATAAACCCCATCTGAAACAGAATTTGATCCATCATCACAAACTGAATACTGTTCTCTTATCAAACATCACATTTCTGCCTCTGTGTAGTGACCAGAATCTTTTCTATATAAGTATTTCATTCACAAATCAGATCAGATGAGTAAACATTGACAGAAACACATCCATTAAATGCTTTAAGCAACATAAACTTTTCTGCATTGCGTCACTATGTCCTCATTTTATAGTTTTCATCTGAACTTTTCCCACAGACAGCAGCTTCAGAAGAAAGGAAAAAAAATGCTTTCTACTGGAATTTTTCAGCCTTACTGAAGAAAATCTACAGGAAAAGCTCAAATCTGTCAGAGAAACTGCTGATGGTAGCTGGCATTGTTCACATTTAAAATGGCATTTCTCTGTCAAAGACTGGATTGGATGTTTGTAAAGAACAACCATAGTTTGCAAATGACATGGGACTGATCTCTTCCTTTAGATGTAAATAATAGATTATCCAATGTATTATAGGCCTGGCAGGCTACCATACTTTACGTGCCGACCAGCCAGGTTAAGCCTTACGTATTTTTGTTTTTATTAGAAATAAAAGGATTTTTTTATTTAAATCATTTTTATTTTTTAATAAGCCAGAATTTAAACATCCCTTCTGCATTGAACATTTCACTAGCAGGGCAGAATTATTCCTGAAAGAAAGATTGGTTTATAGTTTTTATCATTGATGCATTGAACAGGAAGCGCAGAACAATCACGATATCTGTAGTTTACCTTGGTGCAGATAGCCCATATTGGCTTACCTATGTGGACATTAATATCAACCTCAATGCTTTATGAGGCCTTGAGCAGAATTGGATTTAGCAAGTCACCATAGATATAATGAAATCTGAGACAGGCAGCCTAGTTTAAGTGGCTGAGCAGTCAAATGTAATTGTAGTTTACTAAGATGCATTAATAAACAGCTAAAACTCAAAGATTAAACTGAGAGCATCAGATTGTAGCTGTAGTAACAAAGCAATCTAACTATGAAGATTGTTCTTTGAACTTTTACAAAGTAAACTTGTCGGCTCCTTAAAATCTTAAATTTCAATGTTTAAGCCATTTATCATCTTTGAATTTATCTATGCTGAAACCATTAAATCAAACTTGGCAGCATTGATATCCTCTTAGTTAATTTATGCCTTGGGCCGGTTCTAAATGTGATCAGCATTACATCATGTCTTTAGATCCACTGACTGATTATTTAATTCGGATTAAACAGAAGAGCAAATAAATGATATTTACTTGAATTATAATTATATTGCATGTTATGTATAGGAACATATAAACTGTAATCTGTGCTGTATTATCAGAGTAAATAAAGGTTTCTCTTTCAGACTTTCCTTTCCTCTCTCTGTAACATCAGCAGTGCAGCAAGTTGCTTTTTCCACCTTCTTGTCTCCATAAACTGCAGGAACCAAATATGTGATACATTTCCTCTTTGGTCACTAGATGGCGCTGTAGGCTCAAGAATCTGAGTCAGGGGGCAACAGGTAGCAGGCAGGTGTTGAACTCAAGTTTTTTGAGTGACCGTAATTTCTGTTGGAGTTACTGGATTCTGTGCACTATTCATAAAGTGGTGAATTTTCATCTATAGATCCCTGGGACTGACTTTAACACACCATAATAGGTACAATGTGAGTCTCCCAGCATGTCACATGTGCAGTAGTAGGCTGCCAATTTCATGCATCAACATGACCATCAGATTTAATATGATGTTCAGTTTTAATGCAATTAGCACAAAGAGCTGAGAACAGAGTCACTTTAAATCAAAACCATTTACACCAGCTGGAAATACAGAGATTTAATTGACAAGAAGATTCATAAAACCTTATATTTCCAAATCCCAACTAAAGACGTTGAATTGGTTCAACAGACGACAGAAGGAAGCTCTGATTGGAGGAGTTCAGTCTCACCTGGAGCACAGCTGCTCTGATTGGCTGTCAGCAGTCCAGCTCCTGTTCTGGGTCTTTCTCCACACTGGGGGCAGGAGGAGGGTCCAGATGGAGCAGACTGGTCCCAGTAGGACCTGATGCAGCGTCTGCAGAACCAGTGTCCACAGCCGGTAGAGACCGGATCCATCAGAACCTTCTGACACAAATCACAGCAGGACGGCTGCTCCTCCTCACCAACGCTGCTCCTCTTCCTCCCTCTGTGAAGACATTTCTTCATCACTGAAATAGTTCACTAACAACAGACTGGAGCTGTTTTGGTACCACAAGCTGAGTCAGAACAGAACCTCAGAACACTGATGATCTCTGGTTTGAAGTATTTCATCATATTTGGTGTTATGATTGATCTTTCTTTGGTTGTATTGATCCATCTGAAATCTTTATTCTGTCTGAGTCAGAGCAGAAACTGTTTCCATCAGAGGCTCAAAGACCAAAATCTGATTCTAATCTAGATTCCAGTGTAGAAACATGGATCATTCTTTAATGGTGAAACACCAGTAAACAGGATTCAGATCCAGTTTGTATTTATCTAAGAACTTTATAAAGAGCCTTGTACTGTGACAGAACATTATTTGGACATGATAGCAGAGCTAACAACAAGTTATTTAAATTTGTCTTATTTTTTGCTAACTCTGACTTCATGATGATTCTTTGGACTTTGGTTCTGTTTTCACTTTGTAATTTTATTGTCTTGATTATTTGTTTATTGTGGTAGTTTAGTTACAGTCCATCTTTATTGAGTCCAGTTCCTGTTTTATTCAGATGATCAGGTTCCTTTAATGCACTTGGTTCTGATTTCCATCTGGTTCTGGATTTATTTCCCATCAAATCAACTTCGATCTATTTATTAAACAAATAGATCTGTTGAGAACCTTCACATTAAGGACTAATGGCCTGACCTTTGACCTCCACTTTACTTTCTAAACCAGTGATACTTAGACACTTTTCAAAAAGTCAAAGGTCCATTTATTACAAACCCACAAGCCAGAAACTCTCAAGTTCAAAAGTTTCTTTTGACGCAAAAAAATAAACATACAGGAAAACATATAATTTGAATATGATGTAGGTCTAATTAAAGACCTACATAGTAGGTCTTTAATTGATGTTTTTGTTTGGGGTTTTTGTTACCCCGAATTCTGACTTCCATCCATGTCAAAAACAGTATCCCCTCAAACCTGAAGCTGTTGAAGGCATAAAACCAGTGTTTGAAGCTCTACAAAAAGCCAGCATCATTGTTCCCTGTGATAACTCTCCAGTTCACTCACCAATATTCCCGGGGGAAAAGGCAAGGATCCCTGGGGAACGTGAAGAATGGAGATTTGTGCAAAATTAGTTAATAAAGCGGTTTTTCCACGTGCAGCAATAATACCAAATCCTCACACCATCCTCAGATTCACAGTTCTTTTCAGTGGTGGAGCTTTCAAATGCATTTTTTTCTTTTCCCGTGGATCCGAAAAGTCAGTTTTGAATTGGAAGGAAATTATGGACTTTTATCCGTTTGTGTCAAGGAATGAGTGAGAGCCCCACTATCTATAATGCCGCACTATCTATAATGCCTATCCAAGCTTGCACTGAAGGCAAGCTTGGATAGGCTCCAACTTCCACCTGGTTCTGCTCTTATTCAATATGTTGATGATCTTCTGTTATGCAGTCCAACTAAAGCACAATGTGAAAAAGCTACAGTTACTTTGCTCAGGCATCTTCATGCTGGGAATCACAAAGCCAGTCTTTCTAAACTTCAGTTTGTCAAAGAAGAAGTCACCTTTTTAGGTCATCTGGCTTCAAAAAAGGGTCATTCCTTTTCACCTAAACATGTTCCTGCTGTTCAAAACATACCCAGACCTGTAAACAAGGAAACGGCTTCTGTCTTTTCTGGGTATTACATCTTACTGCAGAAATTTCATTCTGAATTACTCAATTCTGGAGAGTCCTTTGAGATGCTTCACGTGACATTGTAGGTTATGCCAACCTTACCTTACTGGTTCCACACTCTGATTCTATCATACTTTTGGAGCAGAAAACTTCTCATCTTTCTGCTCCACGTTGGCTACGATATACATTTGTGCTTTTGGACATACTTAATGTCTCGATAGTTACTGAGTCAAACTATGGATTCAAAATTGTGCATAGTTTTGGAGTTATTTGGAAACAGAAAATTCCTTAAAGCAGATGGTAAGCCTATTCTAAGCTCTTCTCAAGTTGCAGATTTGTTGGATTCTATTATTTACCTGCTGCCATCTCTGTGACCTTTTGCTTCAGGAGAAGAGGCATATTTGGAAATCCTCAAACATGCCTATTGTTATTGTTGACATGTTTAGCAAACGGGTGGAAGCTTTCCCATCAAAGCATGCAGTTACACAGCAACAAGCTTTGCTGAGAGAAATTATTCCATGATATGGTATGCCTGACAGAATTAGCAGTGACAATGGCACACACTTTGTTAACGCAGCATTAACTGAAGTGGAAAAGTTTTTAGGTACAACTTTGAAAACTCACTGCTGATATCACCCACAGAGCACTGGCACTGTAGAACGTCTCAACGGCATTTTAAAGACCAAACTACCTAAATGCTGTGAGGAAACAGGCCTGTCATGCATTAAAGCCCTACCAATCATTTTGACTTATGAGGATGCGGAGAAGAGCCAGTGTTATCTTCAGACCATTTGAAATCCTGTTTGGCCAGCCTCCTAACTTGGGTTTAGGGCCTCAGAGAAGATCCTTTCTGCCACTTCTGTCTGTGATGATGCAATGTTGTTTTACTGTCAAAACTTGTCGAATGCGATTTCTCAACTTTCAGATGGTGAAAAACGCATTGCCGTGTCCTGTCAGGTGTAACCCACATAAAGGGGGGATAGCCCTTTAAGGAATAGAGATTGGGTGGGCGGGGTGGTCTGCCTGGCCAATGGGAAGTTTGGGTTCCATGAATGTGTGGACCAATCGGAGAGTGGAATGCCACAGAGGTTCCGCCTCCTTCCTCGTGTTGGCGGTGTGTGGGAGATCCTACCCTGATGAGACAGCATGAGTCTTTTGATATGTTTTTAATGTTGCTTACCGACTTTGAATTAATCTTTTTTTTGTAAATAGTTAAGTTAGAAATAGCTGAAAGCTTCAGAAAACTGAACTTCAGTTTTTCTGCCGTAAGAGCCATTAGGATCAGTTGGAACTGTTAGCTCTGTTAACTGTTAGCTCTGTTAACTGTTAGCTATGTTAACTGTTAGCTATGTTAACTGTTAGCTCTTTCTGGCAGTTGGTTGGCAGTTTGTTCTCCGTTCAACTGAAGTGCCCTACGTGTCGCACTGAAATCGATCAGGTTTTTTTGTTTTCCTGGATTGTTCCTGAGGTGGATTCCCCATGTAACTTTCCTGAAGTGGATTCCTCCATTGACCTTGATGGCGAGCCTTCCCACCTGGACTTAGAGAGAACTGGATTTCCTCCCTTACGTTTGGAGCCCTGCTGCACCCTGCGGTGTGGTAGGCAGTTATCACTCACATCCTCGCACACAGTCGGTTATGTATGAGACACTGACTGACATTTTTCATTATTGTTTCCTGGGAATTTTGGACCATTTTTATTTTATTTGAGACATTACAACAAACTGCTGTGTAGGAAATTCTCCTCCTGTAAATGATGTGAATGAGTCAGACCTGAATTGGGGTTTAATTTTATTAATCTGTTGTCTAGAAAGATTAGAGTTCAGATTACCAGGGTGCACCCAATAGATTTAAAACTGAGATTTAACACTTGGCCAAGTATTGTTGTTTTTATTTTATGTATTTTATGGTGTGTAATTTTACTTTCTTGATTGTGTGTCTTGTCCAATTTTGTTTTATGGTTTATGTTACTAAAGCTAATTGTTCTTTAAATTCATTCGACTGTGTTTGTGTGTCATTTAAACACCCATTGTGCTCCGACAGCCGAACCTATTGGCCCATCTATCTAAAACATATTGGACCCTTCTCTACTGTGTTACACAAGACTCTACTACATTCCATCAAACCAGGTGATTGGGTCATGGTGAAGACTTCCGGAGGACGCATTGGAACTCCAAATGCTGGTGGGGACCATTTCAAGTGCTGCTCGTCACACTTACAGCTGTTAAGGTTGCAGAGAGGGTGACATGGATTCATGCCAACCACTGTAAATGGGTACTGGAGCCTGAAGAAGACACTCATCCTGATGGGGAGGAATTTGTCCAGCAGTCGACAGAACAGACCAAGGAAGACGATGCACAACTTTCTGAATGATAAATTACCTTACTGCTACTGGCATTAAGTGCTAGTAACCTCTGACACCCAACATTCAGGAAAAGAAAAGAGATAGCACAAAGGAATACGGAAGGGACAAACATAGGTTGCTCTTGTACATCAAAAGGCTCCACAACCAAAGAACTATTGCTGGTCCACTGGCGAGTGGTTGAAGTAGGGAGTGAAGTTTAAAATAATTAAAAGGGTTCCTGAGGGGGTAAAAAAAGAAACAGGGAGTTCATATGACAGCGATCACACCTTCATCTTGTTCCAGTTACAGACATTTGTGTTGGCTATTTTTACTTTTTGTGGCACTCGGATGGTGCGGTTTATTTCCCTCTGATACGGTGGAAAATTTTCCTCTACATG
The DNA here is from genome assembly GCA_903067055.1 of Poeciliopsis paucimaculata. Taxonomy (NCBI): domain Eukaryota; kingdom Metazoa; phylum Chordata; class Actinopteri; order Cyprinodontiformes; family Poeciliidae; genus Poeciliopsis; species Poeciliopsis paucimaculata. Next base: position 3,322 of record CAEGAD010049895.1, on the reverse strand, counting down.
GACTGCGAGATATTAAATGGCTGTCTACCATTGACTTACAACTTAAAACATTCCACCCCTTACACCTTGAATTTGTGGTATCGCTATGCTAAGTATTTTGCTCAGAACAGGTCAAACTGCTATGGTTGCTCACACATGCCTTTAGCTGCCCACTCACCAATGGTGATTCCATAATCTTTTCCAAATATCTTTGACTTGTATCTAGACATTTTGAATTCTTCTTCATTTCCATCTCTTAATGGTTCCGAAAGCTTCACAAAGCTCTTTCAGGTCACCAAAGCCTCCTTTGAGGAACCTTTCATTGGCCCTGTTCACATTCCAGCTAAGGTTAAATTTGACTGTTTGTCCAACTCCAAAGTTGAACTGCATTTCCGGGAACTATCTGGTAAAGCTCTGAAGAACGCTCGTAATGCTGACCATGCTTCTCCATCCAATTGGTTCTTGTGGCTTTCAGTTACTGGTTGGAGATTACCTAATAATCCACCACCCTGCGGCACAGTTACCTAATAAAACTTCTCACACTGGTGTTTATTGTTTTGGGGATCGTAATGATCTCATCTTGCGCTGTGATTCCCCTAGTTAAAAGGATAGAAAATTTCATTAATGTTCATCTCTTGAGGTACACTTTCCTTCACACATACACACACGTTTGTGCAGCTATCTTTGCGGGGACTTTCCATTGACTTCCATTCATTTCTACAGCCTAAACCTTACCCTAACCATTACATATCTAACCCTAACCAAAACTCAATTCACACTTTAGTCCTAAACCTGACCCCAAAACAGTGTTTCCCCTTGTGGGGACCAGGCCTCAGTCCCCACAACATAGCATGTGTCAGGAACATGATCCCCACAAGGTATTAGAAACAAACACACACACCTGATCAGTTTCACAACCCTACCTACCTGAGTGATGATTCCGATGACTTGGACTTTTTGTCCTGGAGCAATGAGGAGGTTAATGTGTAATGTTTGTTTTTGTTGTCTTCAAGCAGTGTTAATCACTGATATTTTCTGGCTAGTGTCCTAGCTTAACTTTCCTGTCCTGCTTTGCAAATTACAGAAATGTCTGTTTCACAAAAACAAGTGCCTATCCATTCTGCATTTTGTAAATATGCATTTTATTTAACAATTTATTTAATCTGGAAATATGTTTTTTTTTTTATCTCATTAAGAATTGTTGTTGTGACATTGGTTTCAAATTGAAAAAATGTAGTTGAGTACAAATTGTTTAACTACTCACAGGGGCATTTTCTATTAAGCTTGGATTTTTTGTTCAACACATGTTTTTATCATTTCTTGAGTTTTTTAAGTTTTGGTTTTTGTATTACTTTGTTTCATGTCTTCAATCATTGGTATAATGCTTCCACAATTTTCCTGGACAACCTCTCTGGCACTGAGGGGTTGCAGGATAACTTTTCCTACCTAACAGTGATATTGTTACAGGGTAGATTAGGTGAACTTCTATCTTGTACACAAGATGCAAGTTTTTTGTATCTCGCGTATATGGTTTTTTGTTGCATCTTCCAGGATAGTGTTACGCTATATCTTTTAACCACTGAGGGAAATGATTAAAATTAAATATATTTACTTACAATCAAATGAGGGGAAATGATGTGGAAAAATTACAATAAGGTCATATCTGCTAGTTGTATTGCTATACATTTATTCAAAGTTCCTGTATAGTCCAACCAAAACAAAGCTATTTGGGTTATATGTACAAGGTTGGACAGTCTGGTTCACAGCTGCATGAAAACCAGACTGTTTCCCATGTTTTGGATCCTTTATCCCTTTTGAATAAAACTTGAGTTGTTTCTGCCTGGCAGAGCTTTTCCTCCCAACTTACTTCATTATTGATTGTCCTCTGAGCTCTCTGTGTTATGCACGATACATGAATAAACCTGATTGAGTGACTTTACATGAACAGTGCTTGGAAATAGTTTCCCCACAACGGGAGATGCATAAATCAGTTTGAAACTGGTTTCTTACTCTGGGTCTGATGGTTCTGGTTCAGTACTGAAGGCTAGAGGGTTATCTTTGGACCGGTCACTCCTCATAGAGGGACAGACGGATCCTGGAGGTTCTGCTCTGTCCTGCTTTTGATTTGAGTTTCCCATCTTCTGAACCTCAGCAAGTCTGAAAGAGAAACCAGTACCAGTCAGTCCCCAGTGAGCCAGTCAGCAGAAAGTTGATTCCCATCATGTGTTCAGAGGATCAGAGGAACCTGATTCCAGCAGGTAACATCTGGGTTTGAATTGTTCTCTCCTTCACTTCTACATGGCCTTCTGATGTTTAACATGGAGTATTATGGACACACTAAGAAAACATGAAATTAAGAGAATAAAGTCAGAATATTACAACTTTATTCTGGTAATATTTTTTCCTTTCAAAAACATGTCTTATTATAACCGTAATACTCTGTCGTAGTTTACAAGTGTTTTTGTTCTGGTTTTTCCTACTAAGGTAAAACCAGTTCTGCTCCTTAAATATTTAGTAAGTTATTATTTAGTTTATATTCATCATTATTGCACACAAACTGATAATCTTTTGATGTTAGTGCTGCCTAAAGGTGGATTATGTGGGATCATGGTAAATCTCACAGTCGCAGTAATTAAGTTGTGGCTCTTTGTTAAATATTTCTCTCATGAAATATAAATGTGTGATGTTTCCTCATGTAACAACAATTTATAAGCAGCAAAGCAGTTTCACAATAAAGTCTTTTTTTCAATTAATTTAAATTTACATCTGTCTAAATACTTTCTTGATCAGCCCATAAATTAAAATAAATTCAATAAAGCACGACCCCTACACGGACCCCATGATAGACGGTCTTCTATCCGTCCTACCTAGAGGCGATGCTTACGCCGATGCTCTATGGTAGGACAATCTGACAAGGTAGCACAGATCGTCACTGTTCTGCCAACTCAGGCCTTTGTGGGTGTCCCTTGATTTGATCTGTTAGAAAAAGATCCAGAGACCCATTAGAGACACGGAGGAACATGGAGCTGCAACACTGACCTCTATTAACAAGAGAACAACCTGGTGCTCAACACCAGCAAGACCGAGGAGGTCACAGTGGACCACAGCAGGTCCAGGAGGTGAGTGCACCACCTGTTACAATTCAGGTGGAGGTGGTGGAGTGCGTAGGTAGACAACATCAGATTCCTGGGCGTCCACATCACCTCGGACCTGACCTGGTCACTGAACACCTCTGTTCTGACGAGGAAGGCCCAACAAAGACTCTTCTTCCTCAGGAAGGTGAAAAGGGCTGGACTTCCTGCTCAGTGGCTCCAGAACTTCTGCAGAGCCGTGATGGAGAGCA
>CAEGAD010049877.1:0-36795 GCA_903067055.1 Poeciliopsis paucimaculata | reverse complement strand
TATTTAAATTTAATATATATATATATATATATATATATATATATATATATATATATATATAAGACAGAAATTCAAATGATTGACTTTCTTTCAATCATTCTCTCCATTTCTCCAAATTACGATTCACTCTTCATAATTTGGCTGTTCAGCACCACCAATTGCGACATGTTAAAGGGGCAGTACTGTGTTTTACAGGCACATGGTGCCATTTTATAGCCCAATCAAGTAACTATGTTACTTTCAGTTGTTATAAAAATTGCTAAATATATCAGATAACTTCAAAGAAATTTGACTTCGATATGTATGAACACTTTGAATTTGGGCCTCTGTCCACCTTCAGGATGTCATCACAACATGGCTCCTCTATTTACCCTTTAACAATGTTTCTACCAGCGCGTCTTTGAGAAGTAGCTCCTGAAACGAGCTCAGTAGATGTACAGTTCCACCAGGTGTTTGCTAATTGCCGCTGGCTAGTCTGAAGGGTCTGAGTTGCAGGGTGGGGCTGATGTGAGCTGTGAGCAGGATGCATTGCTATACTGCTGTTCATGTAAAATAAACTTTTTAGCAGAATGTCTCGGCCCTCCTCGGCTGCTTTTGAAGTTGCGTGAACGTCTTTGACTTCAGACTGTGTAAATCTGCCCCGCATGAAGGAGACAGTCTGAATCTGCTTCTCGTTCTTAATGCTCCACAGATGACAGATGCCACTGTGGCCCTAACCACACAGGACGCTCCGGCCCCACGGACCGCACGCCTCCCGCTCGGGGCGCGACGTGTTGTTGGACGCTACAGAGAGGAGAGGAGTGGAGGAGAAAGAAGAAAGGGCCTGTGGTGAAAAGCCTTTTCCTCAACACCTCACAGGGAAGTTAAACAAGCAGACCGGCAGAGTTCTTGAGATCCAGAAAGATGGAAAACGTTCAACATCGAAAAGGTCTGAGCCTTTGTAAAAAAAAAAAAAAAAATAAAAAAAAATAAAAAAATCCTACTTTGAAGATGAAGGGGGGAAAAAATGAAAGCCAGAGCTCCTGCTCCCAGCTCACCGGTTGTTGATTTGCAAAAGATCTGCGACGGAAACACAAACGCTATGTTTAATTCAACATGTCTCAGGGCCGATTCAGGAACAAATAAAGCAACATTTACATAAATAACAGAGAGTAAATAAGTCGATGAGGGAAAACAGCCACAGGAGGTGGATAATCAAACGCGAAGTGAGCTTAAATGGGTTTTAAATGTCCATTTGTGGCTGGAAGTCAAGAATCTGGCAGAATTGGGCTTTGTTTGGCCCCCGGGGCGGAGGGGCCCTGCAAGATATGATCTTTAGTGAGGCCGCTGCATGCTTGCAGTTGCGTTTTAACAACAATGGCTCTTCTGAGAGAGACCGTAAACATGCGCCTGGGACCTTGACCCCGGCAGTAAACAGTCTCTCCACCTGATGATGAATAGCAGAGCTGGGCAAGGCGCAGAGGAAGGGCTGCTGCTCTCTGACTCCTTATTGATCCTGATAGGGAGAGCTTGGTAGTTTGGCCTCTAGTTTTCCTTATGCCTTGTGGAGCTCCATTGTTGTCAAAAATGTTGAAAGAATAAAGGTTAGTTCCACCTTTTTAACTCTCATTTTACCCTGATTAGATAACAATAGCCTGGTTATTGTTTACCAAAAACTAACTACAGTGTTTGGGTATGACCTAAACCAGGGGTGTCCAAAGTGTGGCGCAGGGGCCATTTTACAGATGGATTTTTTTTTTCTTTTTTTGTAATTTTCGCAGTATTTTTTGGCTCTTGAGTCCTTTTGACTTGGCAATTTTGGTCTACGTGACATTTGGTCTACGTGTCACGTAAAGTGACTTTATGTCACTTTACGTGACATAAAGTTTGGACACCCCTGACCTAAAAGTATCATCTGCATCCATATTAAAGACAGAAAGTAGCACAGTGCCTACGTCAAACAAGCTGTCAGAAAAAAACAAATAAAATCATATTTCCAAGGTTTTAATCGAGGGAAGAAAAAAAATAAATCAGTCAGCCGTGTTTTAACCATCTTTGCTGGGATTTATTCTCAGGAGCCATTTGCACAGTTTTCAACCCTGGTCAGCGACGTTCAGCTTTTATTAGGCGAACCCAGTCAGCTGACGAGTGTTGCTCATCTGCTGCACTGTAAGCAAAAAAAAACAAATCCCTGCTCCCAATAGAAGCTGAAAAGTAATAAAACCTACGAACACACTGGAGCTGCAATAAATGCTCCACGCCTTATAAACCTTTTAACCTCCAGGTGTACGGCAAAAATTTTTACTATTGTTTGCAAACAATCTTTAATTTCAGTCATTCGTGTGGCTTCAACAAGCCGAATAGAGAAAAACACGAGTTGGACACACGTTCCATCTGCCGCAGGGCGTGTGTCACATTCAAGGCCCACGGGCCAAATCCAGGCTTCCAGGAGGGTTTTGTGGCTCTTTAGACTCAAAGGTGCAGTATTATGTGTTTCCAGGATTGTGCTATAAAATGGCACTGTGTTAACTTTAGTTGTTCTAAAAATACTATATATATAATATATAACTTAAAATACTTTTTACATTGTAATTTAACGCCTTGAATTTGAGCCTTTGTCTCTTTAAAAACTCCTGCTCTTTCTGAAACTCCGGCCTCCAGGAAGTCATCACAACATGGCTCCTCTCTTAACCCTTTAACGTGTCTACCAGCGTTTCACTGAGAAGTAGCAAATATGAGCTCAGCAGATGTACAGTTCACAAGGTGTTTGTCAGTTGCTGCTGACTAGTCTGAAGGAGCTGAGTGGGAGAGTTGTAGGAAGCTGAGAAACCGCAGCTCCGAGAAGGCGGGGCTAGGTCCCAGCTGAATGGTTGCCACGGGAGATCGAAGGATTTCTCAAAACATGGACGACGAAATCAAAAACTCCAATTATGTTTTTGACTAGGGAATACTATAACATTATATAAATCTCAAGAGTCAATTTTACATAACACTGCCCCTTTAAGAAATAGAACCTTCAAGATAGCACTGTGTTTAAGTGTTTTATCAAATAAGCAGTTTTTTCCTATTCATATTAGATGGAGGTGAAAAGCTGTTTAGTATTTAATTTCAATAAGTTTTCACGAAATGCAGTCAGGGTGTTCATAGGTATTATTTAGCAATTATTAATACATTCTAACACAACCAGCCTCCAAAAAGACAAATCTAAACGTACAGCCAGGTTAGAGTGTGCTGGTTGGAATTATAATTATATTAATCAAGTCAGGAAAAAAAAAAAAACAATCAAAAACTCATGGTCACCCAAATTACCTTGAAGTTTGTGGTTTTAATGTGAAGCTGTAGAAAAACATTTAAAGAGTTAAGAAATCATTTGCAGAAGACTAAACTGTTTGCTTAGACGGGATAATAACCTGGATTTACATTAGTAACATTATCACATGTAAGCAGGATTCCTTCACGATGGTTTCTCTCTAAAACACAAGTAAATGCCTCCAGACTGTAATCTGTTACAGCCATGTGTCCTGCACTTGAAAACTGGAAACTCCAGGAAAGAAAAAAAAAAAAAAGAAAGCTTGTGTTACAAGACAAGATTTCTTTGCCCTGTAATTGCTTTTTAAATACTCTTGTTTGCACTGCCTGGTCTGGGTATAGCGTAAAAAAAAAAAAAATCTTTCACCTGATGGGGTTGGAGTGCGTAGAGGAAACCCTCTGTTTGTGTAGCCTGACCTGTTCAGCAGTGACCCCCAGATTCAAATCCACAACTCCACATATTTATGTTCAGAGGTCCACTTCCACCTTCTGTCCTGACGGGAAACAGGCCCGGTGGGACTTGTTCTCCGAAAGGCTGTTTACGTGTATTTACTAGGAGCCAAAGTTCCTCCACCAGTTGCGGCCGCTGACCACTTGCAGACCGTTATCCAGGTACCGTGTGATCTGGTGTGAAAACTATAAAATGTCAGCTAACGAGGAGCACACCTCTGTGCCGTTTAACAGTCACACTGCGGGTTTCACCAAAAACAACAGCAGCAAAGAGTAAAAAAAACAACGTGACGTCAACGCTTTCACCGCAAAAACTAAATCTTACCAAGTATTTTTGGTCTTGTTTCAACTGCAGATACCTTAACACACTTGAGCAAAGACAAAGGTAATTCTTTAGCTAGATGTAGGAGTTTGTTTGAAGTCAATAATTCCTTCATACTCATGTAGAAAGTGTTAGTTTCACTGGCAGATTATTTCACTTAGAACATTTTCAAAATGTTTATCAACTAGCCACATTCCCACCCCATAGCAACCACAAATGTGCTCATATTTACATTTACAGATTCTCAGATCAGTTGGTAAATTGTGGCGATATGCCTAGCACACTGATGTGACAACAAGTGGAAGCTGGAATCAAACCCACAACCTCCTGGCTTCGAGGCGACTGCTCTACTCTGTGGCATTTACATCATTCAGATCACTAAACTAATTTAAATATCAGGAAAGCAGAACATGAGTAAATACAATGCATTTGTTAAGGGAAAGTGCAATCCAAAGTCTTTATTGGGTAGGACTTCACTAGCCACTTCAACAGAATCTGTCTGACAACATGAAGTAGGCTAAAAGCGACACATCATACCCCAATCTAAAATATCTAAAAAGTACAGATACTGGTGTAAAATACAGATTTACGTCAGTAAAATGATTACAAAGTTATTTTAAAGCTTTGGGACTCAAGTGAACAGTGGCAGCCATAAATGGAGAAAACATGGAACAGCGGCAAACCTTCAGGAGTGGACCGGCTTACCGACGTTACTCAAATGACGATACCTTCACCAGGCCCAAAAAGTACCCAGAATGACACCTAAGCTCTGCAAGGCATAAGCACTTCAGTTAAGGTCAGAGTTCATGTTTCAACAACAAGCTATTCTCCTGGTTGGCCTATTTTAGCTCACCTGATGGCGGCTGAACGGTGCGCTGCTGGGCAGGGTGTGGGCGGTGCCGTCTGGGGTCACCTGCCGAATCAGGGGGAAAGAAATGAGCAGGCAGCTGTCAATCAATAATCAGTTAGCATGCTACATTTTGTTGTATTCACTGTAGACAATGGAAACAATAGAACATATTTTATGGAATGTAATAAATACGCATATGAAAAGAAGTATTAATTAGAATTTTAAATAAGAATAAAGGTAAGTTAGAGGTAAGGGAGTTAGTTCAAAGGTCATCCAGGGATGTCATTTTTTAAGAGCAGGTATTTTGGGAAGAACATAATAGTAATAGATCTGATCCATACTCTAACCTGGACTATGGCGCTAATGAACCTCAAGTTGTTTCCCATCCGGCATAAAAAACATACAAGAGGAAGAATAAGGGCGTTACAACCAATCGCTAGTTTTACAGGCAGCTACTTTTGGTTTGTTTGGTTGGTTTGAATAGCATTTTCTCCTTTTTGTTTATACTCAGTTTCTTCTTGTGTGAAAGTGACAAAAGAAATTCACCTTTGGGGAGCCGATGGTTTTTTTATAGCACTCTGACTATATGATTCTTTATACAGGCCCTGGTTTTGCAATGAATCTACTCTGGTAGAAAAGCCCTGTGTTGTGGAAGTTGTTTTGACGGAGAATAAGATGAGAACATGAGGAGTGGTGGTACCGGCCGGGCCAACTTACTGAAAAGCCAAATTAAGAGTTCATACACTGGATAAATCTTTGTTAAACAAGCAGTGGTTCCTCAGAAGCTGCGGCAGAGTGTGCATGGGAAGGTGGCGGGTAACGCTGTGATTTATTCTGGAATACACTCGCACAACACGGATAGATTTAAAGTCCACTGTCCTGCTGGGATGATGTCTCACTCCGCACCGCGTTATTAACCGTTCTGTCCTCGTTTTTTCACGGTTTCTATGGATGGCTCCTCTACAAAAACAGGCAAAAAAAGAAAGAAAGAAAAGAAAGAAAATCAGTTTAAACATTCCCAAGGAAATGTCATAAAGTACTCCAGAACGAGAATAATTACTCAATGTTCCGCTCATCCAGCAGCTCCTAAATGTCGTATTTTACGTGCCCTGGGGCGTGTGTTCAACAGGCGGCGCGGCCATGTCAGTTAGCGAGAGCTCAAACATAAACAAACAGATAAATTCATGATGTCAGGCGGATGGGTTTTTAGCGCTCGGCCTGTTTTTATCGCTCAGACTCCCTCGGCGGTGTGTGAAAGTCTCGTTTCTTCTCTGTCAAAATACCCTTTGGCGAATTTTCCCTCGACATACTGGACGGCTCCTCTCGACAAGGCCAGGATAAACACGGGCTGAGGAGGGGAGTAGTAAAAAATGTTTAGATACACAGGCCGCCCTCAGGATTTAGTCTGCGAGATAGTGACATTTATCGGGGTCAGCTGAAGTAGATCGGACGATGTTTGATGTCTGTGAAGTTGGTTTAAAGTGACTCATCTCTTTAAGAAAGAAAGGGAGGATAAACATGTTGTCTTTTTTCCCAGAAACATTCGCGCTGTTAAGCAACAGAACACTTGCTCTCCTGTTTAAGACGTGAATGACTTTGTTTGAAATCAGAACCTATCCACTTGGTCCACTTCCAATTAAAGCTGAAACAGAGTCCTGTTACTGAAGCAAGTTGTTCGGATCAGTTAAAGGAGCAGCATTATGTCTTTTTCAGGCACATAATGCCATTCTATAGCACAATCAAGTAGCAACGTTGCCTTCAATTGTGTATATATATGTACATATATATATGTAAATATAATATGACTTAAAATAAATTTGACAATGACAAACAGAAACGAGTCAAGAGCTACAACGCAGTGATTTCCATCAAACATAAGTTTGTACCGGGATGATTTCAGGTTTTACCTTCTAATTTCACACTTTTGATCCAGTATTTCCTTTCAATTTGGCCAGAGTAGCTGACTAGTCTCCATGACTTCCCAAGGCAGGCTAAATTAGAGTGAGAAATACGACTTACTACTTACAGTTTGATGCACAACTTATTTACCTCGAGTTCAATGAAGGTATTGTTGTTGACTTTATTCAACGTGACTCCACACATCTGCGTTGATGGCAGTCTTTTTTCTTTTTTTTTTAAAACCCTGCAAGATCCTATCTGACCAACTGCTTGTTGTTGTAGACTACTTCCTGACCTCTGATAGCGGCTTTAGCTGCGCTCACACTGAGATGTTGTCAGAAAGACCCAGTAATCCCTGGGATCTAATCTCACAATTAACTCACATCAGAGCCAGCTCGACGATATTAGAACCCAACATATGCCGCTGGGGCTCCAGCTCCACATCCCATGTAGAGAAGCAAAAGCTGGCCTGCTGCCAGGCCAGAACACTTTGCGGGAGCCATTATCATATAGGTTCAGTGTCCACACCTTTCACTACCCTTCCCCCCCAGTTCAGCATTAGTTTATCATGTCACCTTGAAAGGTGTTGGGTTACAGACATTACTTGCCTAATGAAAGCCAACTCTTTTATGGCAGTGCTAAGACAGTTTCCACTACGTGTATTAATCCATGTTAAGGTAAATTTGATGTTTGAGAGGGGGTCTCAAGTATTTGTAGATTTCAGGTATTCCCAGGAGGTTGTGGTTCCTAACCCTCACTGTCACCGGGATGCCTTTTCCTCCTGTACTTTTAGACATCATCTTAAACGAGGACAAGTTCCCTCCAAAACTAAAAATAAGGGTGAGTTTAGAAATTCTGTCCAGACCAATCTGCTTTCTTCATTCATGATCTGTGACTTAACTGTGAAAGTCAAGGCTTCAGCACAACTACTCCCCAAACCCGGGGAGTGATGACGGCAGCTGCTCGAGGGCAAGGCAGACCAGAACATCCACACCAAAATGGAACCGGGCAGGTTCAGTCAAAATACAGAGTTAGGTGTACAAAATACAGTTCGTGTCATCTGCCAGCCACGTTTGGCAGGAAAAGCAGAGTCATTCCATTCAGCCATCTGCCTACAGAGGCCCATTGCTGACAGGCAGAGCAGCGAGTGCCCTGGCATTACGAGGAGGGCGAGGTGCGCCAATATATCAACCGCTGAGCTCATGGGAAAGTGGACCTGCACCTACGAGTTCGTCAGCTTTTCAATCACCGTTCTCCCCAACCTCCTCAACCGATCTGTCGACACGCACACAAGTCAGAGGCTGCACATGAACCACTTCACTTTTCCGTTCCCGGTCAGCCTTTTAGGACTGCAACGCAACCTTTTATTTCGCTGGCTTCAAACAGTGACATTTAACTTTAAGAGGTCCACTCCATCCTGTAAACATTCCCAACATTATTATTTTTGTTTGACCAAGATTTCCATCTAAATGTTAACATCACATTTGGGTAAATGTTTAGATGGGGGTCATGGGGTGGGCAATGATGACATGAACCCGAAGCTGCACTTTTCATCCACAGGAAGGAAATGAATTGGCCAAATATTTAGATGGCGTCTTCTTCCAGCGGATGTCTGTCACCACATACAAAGATTTGTCTGTGCAGTCATGGACATTACTCAATCAAAAAAAAAATATTCTCTTTTTGTTTTTGGATCTTGGAATGACAAGCTATGTTTATTTTCTGGAATGTCTGTGTTTGTTTGTGGTTGGGGAATGGTAAACAGCGTTTAAGTATCAGTGATATGATTTAGACTAGTGCTACTCCATGCCAAGCCATGCCTTGGAATAGTCCTGCAGGATCCTCTGTGAGCGTAAGGAGTCTAGTTGGGTTGCTTAGCAAGTCTTTAAGAGTGATAAAGCTTATAATTTATGCAAATATTCTGACTGATACATTTTAGTCCAAAAAGGCAACGGTTATAAGGAATTTAAAAATGTCACTCTCCTACCATTTGCTGTCATCTTCTTCCTCTTTTCCACCAGTAGTAACAGCCGGCTGTTGATCAGATGACTCGGGTGATGCGAAAAAAGATTTTCATTGTAGTTTTTTTCAATAAAAAAACACCTGAGTGCCCAGAAGGGGGACTACACTCATATAAAGTGACACTGTGTCCCTCCACGAAGATTACTTCTTCTTCAAAACGTGTTAATAACAACTTTAGTAATCATTGATAAATGGTTGTCTATTGCCTTTTTATCATTCTTGACCATGACTGTTAAAATATTTTAACAACTAATCTGCACTGCATCACACATGCTCATGTTTCAGTGGAGGAAAACTATTGAAGCTTGGAAGGAAGGAAGCCATGTGAGCACTTCCAAAGCTTTAATGAAAAGACTTTTACTACCCCGGGTGTTCATCCATTACCATGCGCAGGTGTTAACAGGTTCCATGTGTGTTTACACTTCATATATTGTTCCACATGTTGCTGCCTCCACAGTGGGCACAAGGCTTTTCAGGACAGTTACAGGACCTCTGGGAGTGCGGGGAGCAAAGCAGGAGCACCACCCAGATTTAAATCACTTGCATGCTTGTTAATCCGGCGGCAGGAATGCAACTCACCTGAGGAGGCAGGACATGTGGGAGGGGGTGGTGAACAGAGGCGGCGCACAAACAGGCTTCTGCTGGAAAGCAACAAAAATGACAATGGCGACCTGGTGGTGGTGTCAGAGGGGTTGCTTGTAGTTGCTTTAAAGCGAACAGGGGCTCTTTTGACAGAGGCCAGTCGGTCGTCTCATTACATTTGCATCTGAATGTAAACAGTTTGAGCGGCTTCTGCTGCACAAAGAGGCTAATCCTAATAACTGAGGTGACTGCTTGTGTGGGGTAGGCTCAGCTCCGGCACTCTGATGTGTGTGTACTTGTTTTCCTACTTCTCTGGGACCTTTCAGATAGGAACACTAATCTCGTCAAGGCCAGTAATCCCTATGGGGACCACATGCATGTGGTTATTGGGACGAGTTCAGGCAAAACTCTCTGGATTTGAGGCGATCATTAGAGGAAACTGTTACAACTTGACTTATTTACAGCTAAAGTTAGTGATGAAATCGGGTTTAAACTAAATGTAAGTCAGTGGAAGGTCCTATTATAGATTGTCACATGGCTCTGTGTGGCGATCATGTTGGGTGTGTGTGTGTGTAGGTGTGCATGTGTGTGTTCTTGTTGAACTGTCGTTCTTCGAACCATTTATGGCATATTTATTAACCTTCTGAAGACCAATATGTCTTATGGGGACCAAGGTCCGGTCCTAATACGGTGGAACCCCTTGTTTAGGATTAGGTGTTTGGTCTAAATGTATGGTGTGAATTAAGTTTCAGTTAAAGGGACATAATTATATTAAAGCAACTCTTATGAATCATAATGTGTTTCCCTCATCAAAAACATATCTGGAGTGTTGCTTTGGTTCTTTCATGCATGTTTGAGAATTCCCTTAAGCAGTGCAAAACGCTAGGTTGGACCTAGCTCCACCTTCGAGGTCAGAACTCCTCCTTGGAGCTGCAGTTTTCAAGCTTCCAAGCTTCTGTGATTCCCCCACTCAGTTCCTTCAGACTAGCCAACAGCAATTAGCAAATACCTGTTGGAAATACACATCCACTGACTTCATTATACCAGTTACTTCAGTTACTTTCTAACAACTGAAAGCAACAAAGTAAATTGATTGCGCTCTAAAATGGTACTATGTGCATGGAAAATACACAATACTTCGCCTTTAAGGTTAGGGTTAGGAATAGATTAGAACAGGCTAAGGATAAAGGGAGTTACTAAAATGAATGAAAGTCAATACAAAGTTTTCGGTTTGCATAGAAGTACAAGGATGTGTGTGTGTGTGTGTGTTTAATCAGTGTAATGCAATCAATTCAATCAGATTTAAGGCGTAAGAAGGAACTGGTTGCTGGTAGGTCTTGTAGAGTTCTCTTCACCGCCTCTGTTGCCACAGGACACCTGTGGGTTAGCTAACAAAGTGGGATCAAGCTAAAGAAAACAGCCATCACATTAGGCTGCCAGGGGACAGTGTTATTATTACAAAGCTAATAGTCCTCTGGAAGGCCCTGAGCCTCAGTAATGCATGCTGCCGCTAAGTGGTTAGTTGCTAATAGTGTTTTCCTGTCATCCTAATGGACAAAAACACAGGCTGAGCTCTGCGAATAGTGGACCTCAACTTTTAAATTCTTACAAGATGTCTTAGTTGCGGTTTCTACGGTAACTACGAGCCCTAGGGTGTGAACTTTTCAACCCAAACGCCCCCACTTGTCCCAATAATCCATTGTGCGACGCAGCCAGTACTCACGGCACCGACTTGCGGCGACTTCTGTCATGAGCGCCGCCGCATTCGGACTCTCAGAAATGTAAATAATCGAAAGGGAGTTTGGAAACTCCTGCGCCACAGAGACCTGACCTCAAGCTCCAAACAAGCTGTCACCGGTGGGCTCTGACCCTTTAGCTCATTTCTGCTTTTGCATCCCCACTTGGAGGAAGATTTGGCAGGAAGGAAGAGCGAGTGGTTTCCTAACGGCCATTTGCGGTGCTTCGCCACAGGCAAGTGGAAAGAGAGACAGAACAGAAAGTGGTACCCTGAGTCCATCTTCCCAAAAACAATTTACAGCTAATTTTTTTTTATTGAACTTAATCGTTTGACAGACCTGAAAGTACTCTCCTCTGGGTCTAATAAAATTAGCTGTCCTGTAGACGGTAAGACCAAACTGACCTCTTGATGTAGAGTGGAAAAACATTTGAACTCATTTTTGCATTTTGCAAGGTGACAACCAGAAGCTTGAAACTTAGTGTTTTATTTTGTTGCCATTACACCAACACAAAGTAGGGGATAATAGAAAACCTGAGGAAAAATTATATATGGGTATTTTTTTACATAAAATTTCAAAAGTACAATGAGTCTGCTGCTGTGTTCCTGTTACCTGGGAAGTGGGAATTTGGAGCCGGGTTTGACATCAGACCTGAGGTAACTGTTCCAGTTAAGAAGTCGGGATTTCAACATGCCAACACCAACAGACATTGTTCTCCGTACGTCTTACCACCATTGTTTAAAACTTCACCTTCCATTAGCTAACACCACTTTTAATTTTCTTCAGTTGAGACTTGCAGTTGCTTCATATAACATTGACTTTTTGCATACTTTTACATGCTTCCACCACGCATTGGTACTGTTGATGCGAGGAGCGGCCATATTGAAACAGGAAGTTGGCCTTACAAAGGGTCGTGATTGGAGCTGCTCTCTCTTTCCCACTGGGAAATCCAACTTCAGAAAGCATTCCAGTTGATATTTCCTCCTGGGAAGTTGGAATTTCCCAGTTCCGGCTACAACTTGAACGCAGCATAAGTATTCATGCCCTTTTACTCTGATGCCACTAAACTTTGTGGCCTGTACTTGCAAAACAAATGTTTGCAACTCAGAATGCAATCACGCTGAATACGCCATCTTTACATGAAACATGGTGGAGGTAGAATCATGCTGTGGGGATGGTTTTCTTTTGCAGAGAGAGCAAATGGAAAATGTTCGGAGCTCAATACAATAAGATACTGGAGGAGAACCATATAGGCTGCAAAAGATTATAAAGTTTTGGGTTAGAATTGTATAGTCAAAGTCCTGCAGTGAATTCAATAGAGAACCTCTCTCAAAATAGGCAAAAACCTTAAACTGTAGATGTGCAAGGCTGGTAGAGAAAGACCCCAAACCCATCTAATCTGCACACTGCAGCAAAACGCTCCTCGACAAAGAATTTACTCAGGGAAGCTGGATTCAAATGCACACCACACTTTTCAGATTGGCATTCATTTTCATTCTACTTCACAATGTTTTATTTCGTGTTGATCTTTCGAGTAAATAGAATACATTGATGTGATTGCAATGTAACAAAGCGAGACTTATGGATATAAAGGTAAAATCTAGTTTTCCAGGGAAAACATTCCAAGTTAGGGGAAAGGAAATTATTTGGTAGTCATGGATAAACGAGTCCTACAGTAGAGCTCATTTTGCTACAATGTGTCAATATATCTGAAAGTCAAATAAACTAAATCCAGATGCAAGTTTTTAGACTAACATTTCCAGCTGAATCTTGCTTTAAAAAAAGCACTTTATAGGAAGTTTATAACCTGATGACTCAGAAATCAGTGCAAACCTGTCGGTGGAATCATGGCAGACAAAACAGAAGCTCTCCACTGCTGTGGTTGATACTGTCTAATAACCAGGAAACAGAGAATCCAGATTTAAATAAAAAGTCACTTTAATTGAAGTTCTTTCACAAACACACACACACACACACACACACACACACCTATACAATCAAGCTTTTAGTCTGATCACAGAAAGAAGTTGGAACATTCACTCTGAAGAAGACGCACACCGGTCAGTTTTCTCAGACAAAAATATATATAGATATATTTAAATCTTTACAATAAGCTTGAATCATGAAACATCCAGAGGAGTGTGCACACCTACAGTCCAAAAGCACCGAGATCTCTCTCTCGTCCCCTCAGTCAGTCCTTTTCTTGTACCCTGGTGTCAGTGTAAAAATCTTGTTTTGTCTTTTGATTTTTTTTATTAAAAAAAAAAAGAAACAAACAACAAATGTGCAAATAAGACAAAAACTTTTGGAATCCTTCAGCGTTTCAGTGTAGAAAGTCCAGGATCCTCAGCGAGCCCCTCTCAAGTTTAAATACAGATCTGCCTTTTCATTTTCAAGTAAAGTGCTCCTCTAGCAAAAAAAACAACAAGAAAAAAAAACACGCGGCATGAGATCAGTCCCGCATCATTTTAGCAAAACAAAGGAATGTCCTTAGAGGCAGTCAGACGAACTCCAGCTTGCCGTGGCCGCTGTACATCCCCCAGTGCACCAGCGACAGGATCTTGTCCCCGCCGCCTGGCTCGGCCTGCCGCATCTTGTCGCAGGTCAGGCAGCAGTTCTCGTGCCCCGACACCGGCACCATGCACTCCAGGTCCAGCTTGGCCACGTGGCCCTTCTTGGTGTGGTGGCCGTGGAAGCTGTAGTGGAGGCGCGACAGCATCTGCTGCCGCTGGTCCTGCAGCCGCTTGTTCTCGCTGCGCAGCATCCGCAGCGCCAGCATGATGAGCAGCACCAGGATGAGGCCGCCGGCGATGGGCACGGCAATCACCGCCGCCCGGAACCACACCTCCTTGGCCGAGGCCAGCTCCTGCACGCGCGTCACCAGGTTCCTGTTGCCATCGGCGGGGTAACGGCTCTCTGCAAAGGTGGAGACAATTGGACGGTTAGCTTCACGTTGTTAAGGAGCGATGCTCAGCTTTTAACCCGCCCCTGACAGAAAAGAAAAAGCAAGGAAGAAAAACAACAGAGAGAGAGAAGGAGAGGAGGTGAGGAGAGGAGAGGCGAAAACAAATGAGTCACCTTGTCCCAGAGATTAATCTGAGCTAATAAACTACCGTCTGCTCTGCCTCTGAAAACAAAACAAACAACCAAAGAAAAAAAAAAACTGAAAAAGTCCCTCCGTCTCAGTTTCTGAGCGGACGTCGGGGATGTTCGTCCTGCGAGGCACATTCCAGCTGGGTGGGAAAATTACACAGTGCGCATGTAATAAAAAAAAAAAGAAGAAAAAAAAGAAAAGAACATCTGATCTCCTTCCAAGAGCTTAAAGGTAAAAACTGCCCGGCTCTCTCGCCTCTGCAGGCGTGGAGCTGGGGCTTGTTAAAAGTTTAAAACGTTAAGTTCTGCTAAGCTGGAAAATTAAGAATGAGGCGGGATATGGAAAAAAGAAAGAAGAAGGAAAAACTAAGCACTGCTTCTGAAACTGAAAGAAGGAAAATCAGAACCCTCAGAATAACTCAAAGGAAGCCTGTTGAAATGAACTCTAAATAATCGATTGATAGATTCAAATGAGTGCAATAATTTCCATTCTGATTGATATTTTTTGAAGGGCAGCTTTGTTTAGAAACATCATAATCCATTTTATTCATGGTTTGAGTTCTTTGTTTTGACCATCTTCTGGTTTCTGTTAAGAGCTCTTTACTAAACGAAATCTACTTTTTCCTTGCGTCATTATTCGCACGCCATCGCTTCAGCACCGCCTCGAGACAACCACATCATTGCTTATCGCCATACTTCATCCTGCTGCCTCACCTGTCGAGTCCCTGGTGTGCGCCAGGTCTTGCAGGCCCCTGTAGTTGCACATGTCGTCGTGGCAACACTCCAGCGTCAGCGCCCCGCCGAGGGGGTCGGCGGCACGGCGGCCGCAGACGTCGGCGGCGCCGGAGACAGGGTCCAGGCAGCCGTGGGTGAGGGGAGAGTTGGCGCTGAGCGGGTCCAGGACCTTGGTGAAGCAGGCGTTCAGTTCAGACTTGCACATGTAGCCGGTGGCCACGCAGTGCGGCGCGTCACAGTAACACCTGATCTCTCCTGGACGAGGAGAAGAAGAAGAGTAAGAGAAACTACATTTCATGTTTGTTTTCACAGCAGCTGGTTTCATTCAGTCCTCCTCAACATCCTCCTCTGGCTAAATGTTGCTAGCTTCTCCTACAGTAGATGGTAATGAGTACGTAGCTCCACCAGGCAGCAGAGTCAACTCTTCCCACCCTGAAGCCGAGCTCTGCTGGTTGGGAGTGGGCTCGACTAAAGAGCCCCAGGCTAACTTCTCGTTATGGCCGCCTCGCTCTTTACAACAACACACAGCCTGGAGGCGACCCGGCCAGCAACAGCATACGACCTGCAGGTTGCATCATCACTAAAATAACACAATGTATCAACCTAAATGTTTCAGGTTCATACATTGTGCTGTATTCAAAAGAAGAAGATGATGATGATGTGTCTATAGCTGCTGGGAAACTGCGCCAACTTGCAGTTCAAGGCCCACATCCATCAGATCAGTGTTTTCCTGTGAATGATTGGAGCAGCAGGGCTAAGGCAGGTCATTTGGAGAATATTTCATTAGAGAGGAGAGGCCCCTTTGTGGGCTGACCAGAAGGAGGGGCCCTCAGCCAGGCTGAGCGGAGAGGCTCTGGGCCCCCGAGTGGGTCTGATACACGGATGGAGGCTTCGCACCCGGAGTGAGAGAAGTGAAACATGGCAGATGAGTTGTTTAACCCAAACTGGGGTTAAACAACCCTAGTTAGGTTATCTGACAATTTAAAGTCATTCATCTTCAACAATTTTGGTCTTTTTCAGCTTCTTAAAATTTGAGTCACACTTTCTTTAAGGTTTTTGTGTGAATATTTGCTACGACTTCCAGAGGTACCAGTTGGATCTTGGGATCTGGTTTGGAACTTTAATGAATTTGGTTTCTCTTGTTTTTTAATCCATCTGGAAAACGCTTTGTGTTTCAAAATCTAAATTAAGATCAGTAAAAATGTGGAACGCCTTAATCTGCGCTGACCACACAGTTTGTGATTTGTCAGACGTTTATTGATGTATATATATAAAAAAAAAACATAAAAAAAGAGACAAAGTATTTTTTTTTCCCCCTTTCTTTTCTAACTTTTATAGGAACAGTGCACCGATCCAAGCTTTTCCTGAAAAGTACCAATTGTTCAATAGTCACTTGTTAGTTTTGATGCATTTGGTTTACAGACAAATTAAGAAAACTAAATCGTTTTTTTCCAGTATTTGAAAAACTTGATCCTGACCTCTGACCTTCTAATTTAGACTGAACTGGATTAGGTCTTCTTTTAAAGAAGTGGAAGATAAGTTGGTCCACTTTTTTATCAGATGTTGTGGTCCAATTTTCAACCAGAAATTCACCCAATTTGGTCTAAATAACAACAACAAAACATTATTACAACTTATCCCTTTTTTTTTTTTTTTTTTTTGTCCTAACAAGTAAACTTTTCACTCATCACAACCGGATGTCATCTTTGTGGCGTGATTCAGTTCAAGTTTAAGTGTTTACATCATGAACCAGAGCAGGTAAACCAGATCAAAAAGAAAGTGGTGGAATAGTCCTTTTTGAAGTCTCATTCTAACTCGGAGTCTCGTCTCTTGTCTCCCCTAGAAACATAGTTTACCCAGCAGACAAGCCCCGTCAGCAGAGCCGAGTGTGAGCGTACCTTTGGTCAGAAGAACCGCCATGGCGCAGAGTTCCAGTTGGAGCCAGATGGAAATGAAACTGGACTGACGCTCCATTTACGCCGAATTCCTGCACAGTGACCGAGGTTATATCCAGCAGCGGAGAGCCGCGAGAAAACAACAACAAAAAAACAAAAAACGGGGGGTTTGGGGGGGAGAGAAGGCTTACATGGAGTTAGGGTAGAAAACGAGCCATTCAGCTCACCGGCCTGACAACACCACCAGGTAGGAAAAACAGCTTCCGTTCCCGCATGGAGATAGAAATGTTAGCGGGCTCGTTTTTCGAAGCGGTTCGGCATTACCGGAGTTCACCACAACAACAAAAATACAAACTCCCCCAAAACACGGTCTACTTATCCAGGACTGGAAAAAAAGAGAGAGCGAGAGAGAGAGCGAAAACAGAAAAAATGAGAATATACTCCTTTGGAAACGGCTGAAGGGGAAGTAAAGTTGTCACCACTGGTCCTCTTGTTCCTTTCTAAGAGGCCGGTCACAGTGAAGCGTCGCGTTTGTATTCCTGACCGGAGAAATGTTAGGTGGAAAAACAAGATGAGTCAGTCCGCAGGGCTGCACACTCAGACTGGAGACGGCGGCGATTTAACTGGAGAAGAAGCAGCGAGCGGCCCAGGCTCCGCCTTCCTTCCTTCTGATTGGTCCGAGCACCCAGGGCAGAAAGTTGATCTGAGCGCAGCTCAGGGCACTTCCGGTAATTTCCTTTCAGAATCGGACCAACAGGCTGAAAGGCACACACGAACCCCAGGTTGAAGTTCATTAGCAACCGAGAGCAATGAGAGCAGAACAAAATTATTCATCCCGCATAACTATCAAACAATAAAAAACTTTATGTAGGACAACTGTAAAATGGTTGTTAATGGATTGAAGAGTCAAATTTATGTATGTATTTGTGTATTTGCTTGTTTAAAGTTTTTAGGCATTTTTCATTATTTTAAATCTACCATTTTAAATTATAAAATTTTAGTCTGTTTCTCCAAGAAGAAACTAGCAGGTCCAAAAGGGTTAAAAAGTTTCCACACAATTCTGTCTTTTACAAGTTGGACTTCTTCGGGGGGGTTTTGTTTGTTTGTTTTATCATACAAATAAAAATGTCACTTTCGTGATTTCTCAAATCTTCACCATATTGTATGTCGTAATTTCATTGCTCAGCAGTCAGCGCCTAATTTTAGCGGCGCTCTGTCCATTCGGCGCTTCGCTCAAATCGAGCTTTTATTTTGTACACCACTTCACCCAACGTCCGGTCTGACTCGTCCCCCTACATTCTGACCGGATCCAAGCGTTCCCCTCCACCTTTCATTCATAGCCTTTTGTTTGCATAATAGCGTGTTCCATGTGTCGTCACAGGACCGGGCCGGTACTCATTCAAGCGACTTAATAATTACGGCGCTGATGTAATCAGTAATATTATGGTATGTCTGGATGGTCGGACATGTTTACGTTGCAGCTCCTCAACATAAACAGTTTAATAAAATTCTTTTTGGTGAATGAATCAAAATGTCAGTATTCTTTTACACACACACACACACACACATATATATATAAGAATAACAGGATCAAATGTGTAACCTTGAAGCTGGAGTGTGACGTCAGGTCATTGTGTCTGGTATCAGCTACCTGCAGCGTCACCGCGGCAGCAGCCAGGTTGACGCCGGGCTGAGCCGCCTCCCTTCAGGCGGACACCGCCGCTGCTGCTGTTGCTGCTGCTGCTGCTGCTGCTGGGAGGAGGAGTGGACAGCC
The DNA here is from genome assembly GCA_903067055.1 of Poeciliopsis paucimaculata. Lineage (NCBI taxonomy): Eukaryota > Metazoa > Chordata > Actinopteri > Cyprinodontiformes > Poeciliidae > Poeciliopsis > Poeciliopsis paucimaculata. Next base: position 18,149 of record CAEGAD010049877.1, on the reverse strand, counting down.
GGTTAGAGAAATTAGCGATCCAAAAAGCGCGTGGCGCCACCCAGTCCACACACACGCGCGCGCGCGCACACACACACACACACACACACACAATTACCCCTTCACCAACTGGCAATGCAAAACAAACCGGCGAAAGATCTGTATCTCACCATACGGACTTCCTTTCTTCTTTTTTCTCTTTTAACTTTACTTCACTTCGTACTGGAATCAGTCTCACCGTGACTCCGAGCCTCAGCCTACAGGTGTGACTGCGTGGCTCCATGCCTCACCGTCCAGCAGCCTTTTATTGTGGCTCTTAGGGAACAAGACGAGGATCCTTCGCTCCGGGCGAAGAGGAAGACGACACTGCAATTACCGCAATTATGTGCAATTCCGCGGAGGCGCCACTCCGCGCCTGGTGTTACATCCCGTGCAAAGGGCAGTAAAGGTGGAAAGAGACGGGTTCAAAATGTCAGCTCACGCTGTTTTCAGGATTTGTTGAGAGAAAAGATCCTGAGAGCCCTGCCTTAATGAATGTGCAAGCTGTGCATCCGGATGATTTAACTCTTAAAAATAATTTATTCAGTAGTTTACGTTTGATTTGGCGTTAAATTGTCAGTTTATACTAGACTGTAAGTGTTTACATTTGTATCTAAATATTTCTAGAAATGCCCCTTTAACATCGACAGCTGCAAGCGCGACCTTACATGATGTTAGCTAAATACCGCCATCTAGTGGCCACAGCTGGTACCAAGATTTTTCCGTTTCAGTCATGATATGTAAGAAGGCATTTTTTTCCCCCTCACAAACAAATGTAGACTGACAATCAAAACCCAGCCAGATTATGAAATATGTATACATCCACACAATATAGAACGTTTTATTTCAAAAAACAGAAAAAACCCCCCAAAAAAACAACAACAACAAAAAAAACTAATGAAGCTTCAACAATATCACAAAAGACATTAAAACATTGAACATGGAGTTAGTAAACCTTACTGCAGATGTGGGACTTTTCAGAGATTTTAACATAGATTCTGAAGCAGTAAAGTTCTATTTTAGATGTACGTATTTTGCCAAGTCTGAGCCAGAGACTGGAATAAAGCCATGATGGATGCTGTCGTGGCCGATGGTGACAGTAACAATAATTATCTTCAGGACTTTAAAGGATAAACATCTGTTTATATTCTGGCTTGCACTGCAGGCAGTTTGAACTCATGCAACTTGGGTTTACCCAAACATCCTCTCTGCCTCAGGCTGCTGAGCGGTTGGACTTCTTCCTGGTTATCAGTTTCAGCAGAAACCAACTTACTCGATAAAACAAAGGTTGTAGATAAATGTATCATTATCAGATGACACTTTAACAGGTTTGTGGTTGGATTTTCAGTTTTACATCTGATTCAACTTTATGTTTGGGTAAAAAAAACAAAAAAAAACAACAACAACAAAAAACCCCAGAATATTTCTGGGTCTGTTTGATCAAATTTCACTGCCTGATCTTATGCTAACATGGTGTGTTTTCTTCCTGCTGAGAGGATGAGTGTCACCCAGTGGGGTTGGTTTCATGTGAGCGGCTTTCTTCATAGGTAGTCATCGTTCCCTGCAGGTTGCATCTGGTTTCACACATTAGGAGACGCTTACTTGGAAGTGTTACCTGTTAGCGATCTGCATGACAACAGCTCCTACCCCCGACCCCTGTCTTGCAGCCTCATGACTGGAATGCTGTCATGGTAACTTGGAGTGATGGACAACTCAGGGTTTTTTTTTTATTGACAAAAAAGAATTTAACTTTGAATTTCCTTAAAAACAAACCATTTGAAGAGTTGTATGTGTTGTGGCCCGTAGACCCACCCAGGTCATTTCCATGCAGCAGACAGTGAGAGGCCAGCCGGGGCAGAAAGGCCTCCCTGAACCGTCTTCCTCTTGTGCTTCCTGTCCTCTCTTTGATCTGAGCCATATCAGTGTCTCCAAAGAGTCCCAGACAGGCAGACTGTCTCCGTCCTGCATGATCTAGTTTTGCCCTCCTGTCTGTAACAAAGGGAAATGTTACAGACTGAACACCAGTTAAGTTCTACTGGGTTTTTAGAGCGAGAGAGAGAGAGCCTCTCTGGCAGCTTTGATATTCAAGATCTGCGTACTGAAGTCGCCACATTGAGACGGAAAACTGCTTTCGACATTTTTTTGGGGAGGGCAGGAGATCTGTGTTCTTTCTATCTGTCATCCAAAAGAGACTAAAATTTGCTTTTCTAATTTGACTTCAATGCTTTTTTTTGTAGTCAAAATATTTTACGCTAAGCGTTTTTTACTAATACAAAATACACAATGCCTTTACCTTGCTCAACGACGTCAACAAAGAGTGCAGGAAAAAGCTTAAGGGTCGACTTCCTGTCCATGACCATACCTGCAGTTTTGTTTTTATAATTGACCACAGGCCCAACATCCAGCATTATGGCTGTATTTGCTAAAGCAATGTTGTCTGGAGAGAGCTACATTTCTGAAATAATCTGTTTCCAGTTCTGCGTTTCTCCTCTTTATATGTGTTTTGATAATCCCGAGACAAAGGGACCGAAATCGTTTCTGATGGCCACGACAAAATGCTGACCGTATCCTTGAGCCACTTTGTACATAACTTGGCAGAGCTCTTAGGGTTAATGTCAGTCTGAACAACCTTTATGTGCTCAAACTTTACATTCTTGGCTAATGTGGTTTCATATCTCCATATTTTTTTCCGCATGAGTTGTTCCTATCCTTCCCACAGCAAAGCGGCCCATGACCCAAAGCTGACACCACTGTACTTCACGGTTAGCATGGTTCCTGTTTTTCCTCCAAATTTATTGACGTTCATTTTAGCCAAAGACTTTGATTTTGTACTATCGGGCCACAGGGCATGTCTGAAATAATTAATCTGTTTCCATGTGAATTTGCAAAACGGAATCAGGCCTTTCATCCCACTAGTAGAGTCATGGTTCCTCTCCGAACGGCCTTTCAGTCCATGTTGGTGCACGTCTCGTTTTGCTTTGGATAATGACACTCTCTTATTCATCCTTAGCCTTTGTTTTCAGGTTGACACTCACCTTTTACACCAGAGCACATTCATCTCGGAGACAAAGAGTCTGCCTCCTTCCTAAACAATAGAATGGCTGGATGTTCCCATGCTGTTTGTACTTGCATTTAATTATTTAAACAGAAGATTGTGGCCTCTTCGGCCAGCTGTACCTAAAGACAAACCAGGCTTTGAAAAGCTTTTTTATGACTCCATTATCGGCTGTTTTTAAAAGAATGTTCTCAGTGGAAATAAATAAATCACTGAAACCCAGACTGAAGACTCTACTAGCACACTGTAAGAAGAAAAAAACCCCCCAAATTTATGACTTTAAGTCAACATGCTGGGTTGAGTTGATCCTATAAAATCATTTTTAAAAAGTAAGCAATAATGCTGCCCCCTGCTGGTAGAGAATCTGCTGCTCAGGATCATTATGACTTAAAAAGACCACGTGTATTTATAAGTTCCTTCACACAAACACTATGGGAAAAACTTAAATATAAATTATTTTAAAAGTTTTTCTTTAAACACCACTTTCAACAGTTGTGTAAAAAAAAAAAAAAAGTCTGGGGCTTTGGACGGAAAACGCAAAAATAAATAAACTTCCTTACGAGGATGTCATTTCTTGCTGCAGTTTAAACGTTTTACCACTAGATGGAGCCATATTGTTCAGTTCTACATGCTTGGTTTTACGCTACTCTTTTTATTTACATTGTTTGTCACAACATCCGGAAGAAAACGCACATTTTTTGCTAAAGTTTTTCATTGGCTTAAAATCTAAAAAATAAGTAAAATGGTAGCTCCAACGAGTTACAACAAATGTCCTATTGTCAAAATAATACATTTTGTTAGTCAAACGATATAACAGTTCAGGAAAACTGCTGTTCAGTAAAGCACCAGCAGGTGTCGCCAGAGGAACTGCCCTCTCTATAAAGCAGGTGGGATGTAACAGCGCTGCCCATTTTAATGGAAACAATGCATTAAGGGCGACAACGGCTCGTATATTCCGAATATGTTATTAAAGGGCAGCATTATGTGAAAAAAGTTTTTTATAAAGTTATTCCCTCATAAAAACATTCCAGGAACATTATCTTGATTTGCTAATTTATGTTTGAGAAACCCTCTAATCTGACAACAGTTTGGGTTTGTTAAAGCCTTGGTGGGATCGACCACCGCCTGCCAGGACCAGCTCCTTCAGACTAGCCAGTAGCAACAAGCAAACATCTGGAGGAACTACAGATATGCTGAGCTTGTTATACCAGGTACTTCTCAGTGCAATGCTGGTAAAACCGCTGTTAAAGGGTTAATAGGAGATGTGATACCTTCCTGAAGGCAGAGTTGTTTTTAATAAAAGCAGGAGTTTCTAAGGAGACAAAGGCCCAATTTCAAGATTTCTTATAAGTCATATTTTATATACACAGCATTTTTATACCAACTACAGGTAACAGATACTTGGTAGTGCTATAAAATTACATGTGGCTGGAAGACACGTACAATTTGTCACTGCCCCTTTAAGAAGAGAAGCTGTTCAGGACCAAGCTCCATTTTTACAGATGGCAAAGAGGTGAACTCCCAAGCGTCTCTTTACAGAAACGCTCCTCAACCAGGCACCAATAAAACATACACGACAAGCTTCGGTTTAACATGTTTATTACAATACATACATTTCACATTTGAGCTTTGACCTCTTGTTGCCTTGCGCTGACTGAAGAGGTGCTCCACATGCACCCACCTTGGACCTGCTGAAGCCATCCTACCGCTCCTCGACCGGGGCGCTGGTGAAAATGTGTGGCTATCATTGTGATTTTCCGCTCGTCACTACAACTCTTATAAATAAAAACTTTTTTTTTTTTTTAATTATTTTTAATTCCGTCTTTCTTAAAACTCCACTGTTGTGTTAGCAACTGTACAAAGGAATGAAAAAAAAAAAAAAAAACGAGGTGCAACCTCAACTTGAAAAGTCAAAAGAGGTGTGGGAGGGGGAGGAGAGGAACAGAAAACAGAGGGAAACCAAAGGAGAAGAAAGTAAAGCACAACACAGAAAGGTGGGATGCGTCAGAGAAAAAGGCGTGGTGGGTGGGTGGGCAGGTAGGTGGGCGAGTGGGTCAGGAAGCCAGGGCGGGGTGGTGGAGGTTACCGGGAATGGTCCAAAGCAGCTCGCCATCACATCCCACGATGGATTTATTTTGTTTTTTTTTCCTTTTTGTGTTATTTTTTTTTTTTTAAATAATCACTCACTTCACCAACCACCAGGCACTGATACTTTTTTTCAGACTGGGTAATGCAGGGCCAACAGAAGCTGCTAGCAGATCACTGAAGCATTGGGAGCAGGTGGAAGTCTGGAGGGAACGGCTGAGTTTACCCAGATTTGACCAGCTGAAGAGACTGTTCTGGTTGATTCCATGCCTCAAACACACTTAAGTCAGCTTCCAGGCCACACACACACTCACTCACTCTCGCACGCACACACACACACACACACACACGCACACACGCCCACACACACACACACACCAGCTGAGTCAATGGTTCAGAGATCTTGTGGAGATCTTGTGAAGTGACAGAGTGAAGCCGGAGATCTGCAGATGAGTTAACGTGAAGGACCGGAGCCGCCGAGGCGTTGATTAGTCTGGATGTCCAAAAAGCTTTGATAGGCATGGCTTTCCATGGCTTCAATCTACAAAACATATTTACAACATAGATAATAACATCTACAAGAAATCTACATTTTTTTTCCCACCCTTCCCCACCGCGGGTTTTTACAAAACCAAAGTCTTGTGAATCAACCCTCCTCCTCCAGCAACAGCTCCTCGGTTCTCCCTCAGGTCTCCCAGTCCAACGGTCCAAACCAACCCGACTCAAACGCCTCTGAGAGAGTGTGTGTTTATGTGTGTGTTAAGACTGGGTTCAAGAGGAACCGAACAACTGCTTTCTTTCCAGCTTTCAACTATGTGCAATGGGTTTCTCCCCTTCCCTCAACACCCCCAAGGGAAAAAAAACAAAAAAAACCCAAAAATATTCTCGACCCAAAAGTTCTCAGACCATGAAGGAATTTTGATTCTTCAACTTTTCAAGTTCTTTGATTTGCTGTCTCAAAAATAATATCCTGAGGGGAGAGAAGGATAGAGGAGAGGGTTAGACGTGTGGATGTTTACAGAGTCGTGACTGAGGGCGACCGGCGGTCTCACCTCTGCTCCCGCAGTGTAGCTTGGATTTCACAGACTCTGACCAACGAGCGCAGATTCTTGAGCTCAGTGCAATTCTCGGACATGCAGATGCTGCCCATGCTGTGGGCCTCTTCACGTAGCCTGGACGCCTGGAAGAGTTCAAGCCACAGGTCAGCTTGTTGGTGTTCCCCCAGGGAGCCGTTCTCTGGCCACTACTATTTACCATTTACACATGCTGCCACTTGATCAGGTTATTCAGGTTATTCATAAATTCCAGGGTTTCCCCCTGGTGTTTTATCAGCCTGGCAGCCCACCAGGTCTTACCCGAGACCCCACCAAGCTAAACTTTGTTCGTTTAATTCTTTTTAATGTTTGCCCCTTTTTTCTTTTTTTTTTTTGAAGACTTTATAGTCTGTTTGTGTTCTTTGAAAGAAATTAACAGTCCCCAATTACCAGGTGATATTTTTAAATTTTAACTTTACACTGTATTTCAACTCAAAAGCATGGTAAGCTGCTGGATGCTACCGCCAGGCTTAGTACGTTTTCTAGGAGAAACCCTGAATTCAGAGTCTCTTCATTTCTATGCAGATGATTCCCAGGTTTATTTCAACCCTTCAGAGCTCTCTACTTTTAAACTTACCCTCTGTCTTTCAGACATCAAAACCCAGACATCTGATAATTATTTGTTCCTCAATAACGATAAAACTGAGTTAATGGCATTTGAACCCAACGTCAACATTTTGAGAACATTACTAAAACTGATGAATCCTCTCCCTCTAAATATTAGACCGGGGTCTTAACTGTCTCCATTTAAATCATTAGTTAAAACTTACTTTCACAATAAGGCTATTAATATTTGAATTTCTTTAGTATTTTCACTATTTCAATTTGTTTTACATTACTGTGTACTTTCATTGATTTGGTATGAAAATACATACGTTATATTTGTGTTATAACGTTTTAATACATTTTTTTAATGCAAAGAACTTTGTAACATTTGTTTCAAAAGGTGCTACACAAAGTATTATTACTAAATGTATAATTTTAGTTGAGGATGTTTGGTTGTGCAATGTTTAAAAAAAAATAAATTAAAAAAAAGTAGAAGAAATCTTGTGTATAAAAAAACAAGATTTCAGGAGGTCCTGACCTGCTTCTCTGCATGTTCTGCAGGCCACCCCTGCACGTGTTTGATAAGGTTCTCATTAAAGTGGGTGGCCAGCGTGGGGGTCAGGGAGCAGGAGGGCCGCACCGCCGAGGCGCCGGGGGGAGCCGAGGCCGCGTTGGAGGCGTTGGTGCCAGAGCCGACGTGGTTGGGTCCAGGAGAGGGACTCCTTTGACTGCTGTGATTCACAAGAGAAAACGGAAACGTTCATGAAAGAAACGTCTCCCTCAAAACCTCCTGCAGGTTTTACTCAGAAAACGTTTTCATTAAGACTTCTGGTAAATATTGAAGGTAAGAATTTGATGTTCTGTTCACACACAATCTGAAATTAGCAAAGGGGGAAAAGAGGTGGGTTTAAAAAAAAACAAAAACAACAACCTATCCTTTTGCTGCAAACTGCATAGTTTGATGCAATGGAATAGGGAGAACTGTTACAATATCAGCTATTTAAAATTTAATGTTATAATCTGCTTTTGTTTTTCATGTTTTAACTTCAAAGATCAAAGTAAAATCCTCTGCTCCTCCTTTTTTTTCTACGCAGTTTCTGCAACTTTAAAATTTGTTTTTAGAAAACTAATTTCTAAAACCATCTGTCAGATTTTACAAAATTCTGCAAAACGTGTGTAGTTAGCTTCAGAGGAGAAGTATAACAAAAACCCAACAAAAAAACAATTTAACATTTCATATTTAAACAAAGATTAGAACCACTATAAAATCCAGACCTGAAATCCTGTTTGTTAGTTTTTGATCTTTTGGTTTCTTTGAAAAAGTTCAAAACCATTAAGAGTCAAAACTTTGATGAGCGTCTAAACTTCTCAACATCAGACTTTAAACCGATTTGAAACCCTGATCTGTGAGAATGTAGAGGCAGAAAAAGCAGAACTGTCCTTTTGTAAAAATTTTCTGATTTGGAGTATATTAACTGCTAAATTTGATCAGTAACTCATATACACCTGTAGAATTAAAGATGAGTCAACATCTTATTTAAAACACTATAAAATGTCCTTTTAGGAGATAAACAGATCTAAAGCTCTTTCCAGATTCATGGGCAGCAACAATCTCTATTTATAAATTCAAAATAGATCTAGAAAAACGGCAGAGTTTGATTCTTTGACTTTAGAAATAGTTGTGAAAATTAAAGTGGAGTTAATTCAGCACTGACAATGTAAAGAGCATGCAATAGGCTGCTACTGTGGAGCAGGTCAACTCACGCAAAGATGGCAAAAACAGCGATGTTACACTCTGATGAACCAGGTTTCTGCTAGTATCACTCAGCACAACTATAGCTTTAAGAACAAACATCCATGCAATTAGCAATGTCTGCATGAGAAAACTATACTTTTAGCTCTGAAGCCAGAAACAAAGTAAAAAGAACTTAAAAAATAGAGTTAATAAATGACAGAGAAAGTAATGGTATGGGAATCTATTGCCTTGTTATGGAAATCATTACAACCATGATCAATGTGACAGTTATATATAAATATATATAAAAGTTATGAGGTTTAGATAAACAATAGGGTACACCCGAGACAGGTTGCCAGGGCGACACAGACAAACAATAGGCCCATCACCGTAAGAAATTTTGCTGGATGATTAATTGTCACAGAAGTTATTGCGAAAAATGATTATATTGTTGTTTTGAGACAATTTTCAAGTAACTTAATGGTAACGGGATAATAAGACAAGAAAACATTCACAAAGATCAATACCTTAATTTCTAACATTTAACAAAGACATTTTAAATATCCTAGAAAAAATATATACACAAAACCACAGAAACAACAAATAAAGTGAATTATGAGTCTGTCTGTAAACCAAATTATTCTTAAAGAAAAGGCTAGATGAGACCAAAGAACCAGACTGAAGGCTTTTATCATCCAGTTTTTGATTTATAAAAATCCCCCAAAATCAATCTGGAAATGATTGAGCTGGTTTTAATTGATGACGCATTCAATTGGTTTATTGCAACAAGCCTAATACAACTAATGACTTGTCATTATAGGGATCAGTAACAGAGTAAAGAGACAGAAGCAGCAGCTCTGATGAATCAAAATAAAGCAGCTTCTCTTTGTTCCACTGATGACCAGCAGGTGGTGCAACAACAGAACACATTGAGACACTGGCTGAGAGCTCAAACAGCCCTTCCACTGGAGGAAGGAGCAGGAAAGCAACAGGCAGTAAGTGAGCTAAGGTTAGGGGTCAACCAGCTGAGTCCGGCGGTGTCGGTACTGACCCTTGACGCTGAAGTGTGCGTGGGGAGGCTGTGGTGGCGTCGTGACCGTGCGGCTTCTCGCTCGACAGCGACTGCTGAGATGTGGGCTGAGAATGAGGCGGCTGCTTCACCGATGGCGTGCTCACCTGAAATGCAAGTTGCAAACGCTGCGTCAGCACAAATTGCTCCAGTCAAGGTTCTTGGGATCAGCTGGTGTCACTGGTACTCTACCTGAACAGAACATCAAATCGCTCTGTGGTGTGGTTAGCTCCGAGACAACACATGCTCTCCGGTTTGTGCTAAATGCCACTTTGCATAATCATATCACTGTTTTAATTTCTTGTAAAGCAAGACAAAAAAAATAGCACATAATAGCAGTCATGTTTTAGTGACTTACTAAGAGAGGCCCAAAATGATAATATCTGTATCAGTCTCCATATAGGAAAAACAAAAATCTCTATTGACAATATTTTGCCTGAACCATCAGGGCAGATCTATTCAGTTTGATTCTACGCTTTGTGATGTAACATCATGCTGTATTTATTTTTACTTTTTTTTTACATTAAATTCAAAATTCCTAATTGCACTTCCTGAACCCTTTGAAAGGTTTGCTGTAGTTTATTTTTACAGTTAACCTATTGTGTAGTGAGTTTCAGTTTCTTCTTTATTATTTTTCATTTGCTATTCTACTCTACTCACAGAACACATAAAAAAAGTTATTTTTACATGTTTGACCAAGCTAGCTAGCTTATGAAGCTCTTGGTGTATTTAAGTGTGTTTACTGGAGCAAAGTTATCAAATAAACTTGTAATTCAACACATTTCTGTGCTTTTTTTTTTTTTCAATTCAATTCAATTTTCAAGTCAATTCAGCACTGATTTGCTGTGTGAGATCAGTATCGGTCGATTCTAAACCCCGGATATAGGTATCAGAAGTAAAACAAACAAACAAAAAAAACACCCCAAAGTGGATTGGTGCATTCCTACTTACTTTGGGTTGTGATATGACAGGCTGTGCACTGAGGTGAGACTTTAAAGGGCCGACGTTCGTCTGCGGCGTGCTGATCCTGGGCGACACATAGGATCTTGGCGATGAGGCGTCTGACGTTAAAGACATCGGTGACTGATTTGATTGTTGAGCTTTTGGGAGAAACAAAACCGTAAGGGACCCGCAATGAGCCGCTGACCTGGCAAAAACAAGAACTGGAAGCGCAACGCTTCCTTTCAGCTGACGTTCAACTTCCTTTACCTTGGTTGGAGAGCTGAGCAGCTTGGGAGAGGATAGTAGTGATGTTGAAAGCCGATGGTCCAGCTGTGAGGATCTTGTGGAGCATTGACTGTAATGAAGCTTGTGTGACAGCAGCTGTGAGAACTAGAGAAACGAAGAAAAGAAAACCACAAAACATGTTGGTAATGGATTAGATTCTGAACCAATTTAAGGAAATTGTGTCTTTTTTTCTTCTCTCTTTTGTAATAAGAGACTAGACTTTGTGAACTTCAACATCTCAGCTGCTAGAAATATACATCAACATTTGGCAGTAGAAGTCTACCCAACAGACCTGATCTGTGCTTATCTGGTTACACCAGGGAGTTGAAGGTGCTGTTCTGGATAAGGTCTGTGGTGATTTAGATAAGGGCAAGTCATATGTGAACAGCATTTTCATGGACTGGTCATCTGCTTTTCACACAATTCAACCCCATGTTTTTTTTTAAAGTGTAAAACAAAAATATGAATGCCAGGAGTAATTTTATAATTCTGATTATAGAGGGTTTTTTCACAATGAGATTGCATCAACATTTATTCCCAGTGGCCCGTCTTAAACACAGGTGTTCCACAGGGCTGTGATTTGTCCCCTCTGTTATTTAAATGCAAATGAGGTAAACTGCAACACAAAAGCTCCTGGATAATAAGAAATGCTGCTGATTATTGAAGCTCCTTCGCAGGATGCTAAACACACTACTTTCAGCAACTGACTTGTCGTCAGGTTTCTTATTTTAAATACTACACAGTAAAAGTCTTACCGATTGGGTCCAGCAGACCCAATCAACAGCATTTCCACTTCCATGCAAATCATAACCAGCTTCTGGCTAATTGTTGATTTACTTTTTCTTTATACAGCAGTGCCAGTGATCAAAAAGGCAGGTAAAGCTAGGTTTGTAGCATGCAGGAAAAGCGTTTTAGTGGTTCACACAAGTTAAACGCAACTATAAGGACCCAGATTTGTTGGCCGTTTAGAGATTGGCGTTGAGCTAGCAGTGAGACTGATGTGAGCGCATACATCTTTGCTAATAAGGAATAATGTGTGGCAGGTGCGTTTACATCTCAGCACGCTCACTCAGTGTGTGTGTGTGTGTGTGTGTGTGTGTTCTGGCAATGTGATCTGTGTCTGTGCTTGCAAATTGATAAACAAACCACACCATCAGCCAATCACAGACGGATCCTTCTCATCCAGAGTTATTCTTTGCAAATCTGCATTTGTTCACTTGGAAAAGTAACAGCTAATCCCAGCCAACACAAAACAGCCAGCATTATTACAGAAATGAACTGACAGTAAATCCTACAAAACAGTAGGATTTAGAACAACACAAGAAAACTTAATGCAGCAAGTTTTGTGACCAAAGAATATTTATTAAAATATTCTCACTTACTTTATGTTTTATTTTTTTAACTTTTAAATGTGACCAGCATTGCATAGTTTGTCTTATGATCCCCTGGCTGATTAATTAGGATTAGTATTGTCAATAGCAACAATTACTAAGGCAAATTTCCTGTCAACTTTAAGCTTTAACACATAAACATGGCAGGCTGCTGCTGGCCTGGCCCCTATCACTGGGATTAGCAGGTTTCTGGGGGAAAATCCTGACACCTAAAGGTCAAAATAAAGTCTCCCTTATGAGCAAGGGCTGACTGTGGCTAAAGTTATTTACAGAGAGTAAATATCTTGGAATGGTAACTGTTCCTTTCAGCATGAAAACAAGCTGAATCAGGTGATCGATGAGGACAGGAAACAACTCCCACCCAGATCAACCGTTCTATAAGAAGGCTGCTCAGTTCTATGAGGACGGCTCTCATTCTATTCACTCGGGATTTTCAAACAACAATAATAATGAATTATGTTGCACTTTTCAAACTTACTCAGAAAAATCACTTCCATTAGTTGGGAAAACTACAATGTCTTCTCATTCACACTACCAAGCTGCACTATGTGCCTCATGTTCAATGGATTTCATTGAACATGAAATCCATTGCTTTCATGTTCTCTTATTCTAGCCACATTTCAACCAATCACAGGAGTCACTGAGCTTGAACAGGAAGTTATAAAGAGTGTAAAACTAAATCACTCATACAACTAAAGTCTCATTCCTCATTAAGTGCTTGATTAAACTGCTCACCAAACAATTTCGAAGCGCTAAGAATCAGCCTTCTTCTAATTGAATCAAACATGCCACGGCAGTGAGCTTTTCTCATTTATTACATCAAGTACACAAGCTTTACAACACAGATTATTTCCACTTAGATAGAAGGCAATGGTGTTAACTCCAGCGTGAAAACTTTAGTTATAAACATGCTACTCTTCCACTTGCAAAGCAAAAAGCATCACAGCAAACGTTTTGCAGACTCAGGCCAAACGACATCACATAAACTTGCATCGTCAACCTGTAACTTCTTCCTTACCCTCGTTGATTTTTGCCATGTCCACGCTGGCGTTGTTGAGCTGCAGGGCCGTCTGAAGAGCTGGGAGAAGCTGGCGGAGCAGGTTGGGGTCCTGGAGGATGGGGGGTGTGGAGGACTGTAGGACCGGGGAGACGGGCACGGTGGACGCTGACGAGCCCGGTGGCGCCGATGAAGGGTTCACGCTCCCCGCACCCGAGGAGGAGGACTGCGACTGGCTGGGAAGAGCCGCTGAGGGCTTCTCCACCTGAGTCGACTCTGTGGGGAGAGAAGAGGAGGAGTACTTTGAACCATGTTACCTTCAGTAACATGGTTCCTCCATTAACCCTTTAACATTTTTTTTTTTTCCACCAGGTGTTTGCTAATTGCTAGTCAAAGGAGCCTCAAAGATGGTTCTAGGTTCCCTCAGGTGTTTTGAACAGTTGAATGGTTGCTACAGGAGATTAAAAGAATTTCTCAATCATGCCAGAAAAAAAAAAAGAAAAAAGAAATCAATACAATGCATTAAGCTGCTTGTGTTTTTTGAGCTTAACATGACGTTCAGCTCAAAAAAACCCGATTGTTATATAATACTGCCCTTTTAAAACTGACATGTTGGTAAAAACCACAGTAAGAATATAACTTCTTCAACAGCACTATTCAAAGTCCATACAAGCAGTCTGGCTTTTAGCCAAGTTGTTGCTTCAGAAACACAATCAGCCTCCTCTTCTTGCTTACAGAGGCTCACCTTAACAACCGCTGGACAAAAGCTAAGACGGCCAAGCTGCAGCTGGAGCGACCTCAGAACGAGCCTCTGGGACCATTTAGTCGACAAGGTGAAGGCTAAAGTTCTGTTCTGAAACAGTCATGAGGAGTTTGGGCTCAGAGGCAGGAGAGCAGGAAGAGCCCAGAAGCTAACGCTTAAACACTGAGCTTGAGCCTGGCTCCTGTAGCTGCAGCGGTGAAGGAGGGGATATATCAGATGGTATATAATCACCCGTTTTGACATATGATATATATCATATGCTTCTGGATCAATCGGTCGCTGACAGAATAAACAAACAAGATGTTGTAGAAAAGTACGTTATGAGTCTTTGTACAGCTGGTTCTCTGATTTCATGTTTGGATGGTTGTGTGATTACGTCACAGATTTACACTGAATGTCCAAATTCTTTGAATGACGATTGAGGAAACAGCTGATGCAGCTCTGTTCACTAACTTTTTGCACAAGTTGCAGCTCACTTTCAGTGAATTGCAGCCAATTTTTTCACAATTTTTTATTTTATTTAATATTCATTTTTTGACCTATTCTTTTTTTTTTTTTTTTCCATACGTAAAGTAAATAGGAATGTTCTATATATTTGTAGATTCATTTGGATCAGCAAGAATGTAACATACACTCAAAAAGCATCTTTTCATACAGAACCACAGAGTAAAAATGGAGATTTAGATTTTTCTTTCATACTCATTATTACTTCCATATTTGTAGATGGTTTTCAACTTTCTATTTGACTTTATGCAAGAATGGATTAAACCCCATATTTGTAATATTTCCACATTTTAAATTCACTTATATAGCACCACATAATAATCCAACTAAATTAATTTTTTTTTTTTTATTTACTAAACAGAGAAATGCAATATATGTGCAGAGATGGATAATCAAATCTATTAAAACACAGATGGAGTGAAATGTAACGACCTAAACACAATTTCCCTCCCTAAGCAGAAATGTAGTTAAGTCAGATCCGGTTTAAAATGCCAATAGGTCAAAGGTCATCCATTTCTAAATAACTTTCTACATTTGATGTTTTGCATACATTTGTAATGGAAACGCAGATTAAGGTGCTGAGCTCCAAACTCTAAAACAAAATCCCCCCATGTGTGCTCAGAGTTTGTGTTTTAGTCAGTTGACACATGGCTGCAAATCCAGAACATAGCAGCTCGTCATGTTCACTGATGTAAGAACATGGCAGCTATGAGTGAGAACCTGCTGAGATAGAGACTGCTAACTCAGTGAGCTGGTGTGGAGATAACAGTCTCTGAAAAGGACAGTCAGCGCTGGACACCGTGTGGTTGCCTACATCTAAGTGTAGCTTAACCCCAGCTGAGACCAGGTAGTGTTACAAACAAAACAGATGACCATCAGAACAGGAAGCTAGGTAGTTAGCTTCCCAACAGCCCCTAGTTTGACAGAAATAAACCAAGAGGAAACACAACTGATTAACTGCACTGGGCTTTTTCATGGGTCCTTTCCATACATTTTATGTCCCGACGCTAAAGTTCTTCTCATACTCCAGGAATGTTCTTCTGACTGAGAAACACAGATCTATGCCCAACAAAACAGCAGCAACCAGAATGCTTAAATTAACAACAGCAACATTTTACACAACGGCATTAACATTTGATTCCTGTGGTCTCAAAGCCGCCACTCCAAACTGTGTGGAACCGTGGGCGTTTTTAAATGAGCGACACTCCAGACTGAAGGGAGATCGGAAAAGAACGCTACATTTAGAAACACAGCCTGCTTTCAAAAAACACAACAGCTTCACAAAACCGTTGAAAACATCCTGGAATCTTTATGAACTGAAGTCTGCAGAAGAAATATGACACACACATGCCACATCCTATGCATCAGTGTGTCTGCTCTGTTCAAACTTGAAATCTGCGAGTGATCAAAAACCCACTCCATCAAAAAGGAGATTTGTGATTCTGATCTGTCCCTTTAAGAATAAAAGCAGCCTAACATTCTCAGTTACTGCTGGGATTCTTAACACAGAATCAGTCAATAAATTGTCCCAGAAATGATTGAGATAATGTTGTTGTTTTGACATCAGTTCCAAGTAATTTAACAATTATAACAGTATGATAACGCAAGTTTGTCCTCTCAAAGAACCACAAAAAAAAAAAAAAGTTTTGTAAACAACTTTCAACACTGGAACTGCAAGATATTTTAAATAATCAAAACTAAACAACCAAAAACAATAAATAAACCAGAAATAAAAACCATCGATTAAATATATTAGAAAGTATCAAATAAAATTGCCCTTCAAAAACATCAGAGCAGAAATTAGTAACCTTTTTTTTACTTTATTATGTTTAGTGGAAGTCATAAAAATACCCAACTACCTGGTGATAGTTTCAAATTTTCTGTAAACTTGAAACTTTATTAACTCAAAAACACATTAGGCCCCTGGATGCCTGCTGTAACGCCCCCCTAAAACCAGACTTAGCAAGTTTTCTTGGGAACGCTGAATTCAACCAATAAAGCATGATTCTCAGAAGGGTTACAGTTTAACCCTTCTAGACTGAACGTGTCAGCAACCACAGAAAAATGTGCAGTACGGTAATCCTGCGACACTTTGCATGTCTGAAAAATAAGCAAAAAGATCCAGGAAGAGATTTGAAACTTAGGACTCTTAAACCTCTAACTCTTTAAGTCGATAGTTAACAGAGCTTGTTCCCGCAGTACAACTTCTTCTCAGATCACTCAAAAGACAACAGAGCAACTTAAGAAAGCAACATTTTGGCCAACTAAACCAGTAACTCAGGTTGAATCAAAAAGCAACCTAAAGGCGAAACGTAGAATACAGTTTGGTTTGAAATTGGACCCGTCATCTTTAGAAACCTTGAAACCAAACAATGTGGGTTGTATAGTGGAGGTAAAGTGTTTGCTATGAAAACCAAAAAGAACCAGCAGTTCTTTCTGCTGTCACAATCTGAATACATCAGATTCACCTCTGAGCCGCCGAAACAAACAGTCTTCAACAAAGACGGTACAAAACAAAACATCTGTGATGCAGGCAGATGAAAGACCGAAAGCTCGGCGTTGCAGAACCAGACGCGGTACTTACTGGGTCCGGTGAAGCCGGGGGCTGCCGTGGCTTGCATGGCCTCCCTTCTGTAGTCCCTGTCCTTGGGGAAGCTGTTGACAACGGCGCTCTTTGTTGCCTCCTTTTGCCTCTGTTCCCTGCCGAACACAAAGCAACCCGCGTGAGCTGGCGACCGTGTGTGACGGACGGGACGCGCAGGAGTGCCGTGCATCTGTCGCCGCGGCTACCTCTCCAGCCACTCTTTGGGCTTCTCCCACTGGGACACTTCCGTCCTGCAGTTGTAGTAGTATTTCTTTCCGGAGGAGCTGATGTGCTCCGACCAGTCGTCGCCGGGCTCGTAGGGCTGGGTTGAGTAACGAAGAACCCAAAGGGCAGCGAGAAGAGAGAGAGAAAAGGCAAGCGTTCAAGTTGTGACAGTCTGATGCAAGAGGTTGTAATATAATCTGAGAGATGAAGACAGTTACTGTTCCTGCTGTTCAACTTCAGCTTCCAACATTTAGGATTTTCAGATTAAGATGTTAAGAGGTTCGTTTTTATTTTGCGTCGAGAAATAAAAATGTGTCTGAAATGATTGCAAAGTGCAGAAAATGAAAGTGGAACTTTTTTTGTGTGAAACTATGCTCTCAGAAGTCATTACTGAGATCAATTCTAGAGTGGTCTGTCATCCAGCAGAAACAATACTTACTGTGTCTGATGTCTTGCTGGGGTTAGAATGTGAGTTGGAGCTATGGAGGGAACTATGGTTGTGGGAATTTTCTTGTGGAGAATAACTGGGTCCTGCAGCAAAACACACAGAAATTCATCATAAATCCATAAGTCCAGTGAGGGACAAAGCAGCAGCACAACACGATACAATCCAGCTGTAATGTATTTAGCTTTATTATACTAATTTCATGACACTGTAGAAGTAACCATCTGCATGATGGTGTGTTAGTGCCACTGCAGATGGGAGGAAGAATAAACTTCTGCCAAAAAAAAAAAAAAAAAAAAAAAAAAAAAAAAAAAAATAAATTTTTTTTTTTTAGAAAAAAAAATTAAAAAAATTTTTTAAAAAAAAATAAAAAATTTTTTTTTTTAACCACAAAGTTATTTTTTTTTTTTC
>CAEGAD010049873.1:0-26846 GCA_903067055.1 Poeciliopsis paucimaculata | reverse complement strand
CCCCCACAAAAAAAACAAACAACCTAAGCTCTCATTTTTTTTTTTTTTTTATTTTTTTTTAAAAAAACCAAAAAAAACCCAAAAACCCCTCAAAAAAAAAAAAAAAAAAAAAAAAAAAAAAAAAAAAAAAAAAAAAAAAAAGCTATAAAGCTGTAAATCGACTTAATTGGATGGCACTTATCATTCGAACTTATCAAATATGTAACTCCCACCCCCAGCCCTCACGAACAAGGTAAAAGAAAGAAGATTAAAAGGTAGCTTCCTTTTTTTGTGGAACAAGTATCGTGAAACATTTCTATATTGTTAGAACTTTATCATTAACAGTTTCATCTTTGGCAGCTGTATAGTTTTTAAGTTAAATATGATGGTGCACTTTTTACTGTAATTCTCACGTCAATGTTCTTGTTGTTATGACTATGATTTATGATAATTATGAAGATGACGACGTAGCAATTAATGAAATTTCCAACAACATGAAACTGCCTATTTATGCCGATTTAGTAGGTTGGGTCTCTCATTTTTTACACACTGTCATTTTAGTTCTTTTTTTGACGTAGCCTATGTCAAGGATATTTGTTTTATGTTGTATTCCTATATCGTTTAGGAAAAAGAGCATGCGCACAGTGCAGATGAAAAAAAGATAAAAATATAGTAAATAAAAATAACAATAAAATTTGTTGAAAAAACTGGCTATAAAAATGATTTTTTTTCTGGATTGTTATCTGAGCCAGTGAGAATGACAATTTAAATAACTTGGTCAAATTTTTAAATGTCTCATTTTGACGTGAACTATAATTCTCACTGACTGTTTTCATTATTCAGCCTGTATAATGATTATGTATCTTACCTTTAAATCCCAGTCTCATTTTCCTGCCCTTATTTTTTGTTTCAGTCCCAATAATCTAAACATATTTTGTTAAATGGCAAAAAGTTAACACTGAACCTAAATCTACTCAAACTGTCTCCACCTTTATCAGAGCCCATTCCCACTCAATCACAATTTATTGAGGCATCATTTAATTAATGGTCTGGTTCCCACCCCCACTTACAGTATTATAGGCCTCTATCAGACCTCTGTCATTAAAATGCTTCACATCATCATTGCTATGACAACTTGAGGTCAGATGGTTTCCATATGTAAGAATCAAACACACAGAAAACAAATCTTTATCCCTTGATAGAGAACAACTCAGTCCAATTTTGGACTGATACTTTTCACTCATTTCAGCAAGCACCAGATATTTGTCTTATCTAATCTGGTTTTGTTAATTATTTATGGTGGCAATACTATTTTATTTCATTATTATTTTATTAGTATAGAGATAAAGTAATTTCTTTTGCAAAATTTCATTGAGTTACAGATTGTCTCCACAATTTTTTTTCCCAAGGTCACAAATTTACACAGACAATATTTCTATAATGTTCAATATTGTTCAGTGTTTGAAATATTTATGCAGCATGTACAATTTATATAAAAAGGGTAAAAATCATCCATCCATCCATTTTATGATTCTTGGTTGTTCTGAGTTGTTTTGAAGTGGACTCACAGCTAATCACAGACCCAACACAAAGATCTACAAGACAGAATACCAAATTCCTTTGTCAGGAGTGAGAAATCAAACCAATAAAACGTTTCAAGCAAACATTGCAACTAAAATAGTAAAATATCTTCAGTGGGTCATCGCTGGGTCATAGTAGTAAGTGAGTGACTGCCCACTCCAAACCATGAGTGAGCAGATAAGTCAATGTGAAAACTATATGGAAAGAAATCGTAAATTACCAATTTAAAAAACCCTCCATTTCAAAGTAATATTCAAAAAGGAGTTCTCTATATTTGCACCTAAAATTATTCAAAAATATACAACCTAGATGCTATTTGCAGGAAACCAAATAGAACAACACAAATTACAACTGTGTACTTGAATTTATAAGCAAATACCAATTTTTAGAACTGTCATTATCTAGATGATTCATCCATTTATGACAAAGCCATTTCCAATAGAGACTATACTGCCCACTCCAGTGTCTTCCTGTACATCCACTGAAACCAAGTTCTGCAGAGTTTGAGTTAATCTGGGATCATTCTCCTGTTCGAAGGTGCAGTAAGGCCAAAGAAAAAGCTTCCTGACAGTTGTTGTGACTTTTTCTCCTAGAATTTTCTGATGCTCAGTTGAATCCTTCTTGGCCCCCAAGCCTTGTACGTTTCCTGTGCCAGAGAAAGCAGACCCAGTGCATCACCTCGACACTGCTAAGCCTCACTCTATGGACAGAGCTTTCTTTTCACCATATGTTTCATGCTTTCACTTCATGCATATGTGGACATTAAAGAATTAATCCATAATGCTCCACAGATAGCACCTAATCCTTAGGATTATTTTTATAGCCTTGAGTAAATTGGAGCTGACATTTAATGTGCTTTTGGGTCAACAGTGGAGTGGATCCTGGAGTTCAACACACCAAATAAAACTCTTCAGCGTTGGTATGTGCCTCACAGTGAAACCAGAAATCTCAGTTACTATGTCTGGCTCTATATCTTTTCTCAGTCTAAGGGTTGTTGGTAGTGATGTCGGACCACTTTTTTCAGTAACAAGTAATCTAACGCGTTGTTATTTCAAATCCAGTAATCAGACTACAGTTACTTATCGAAATCACTTTGCGTTACTGTTGCTACTGTCTTCTTTTGTTATTTAATTGTATTCCCTCTACTCATCTTGTCGAGTGACCGACGTCTTTATGCGGCAATATCAGCTACAGAAATGTAAACATTGGAGAATCATTTTGTTGGTGGAAAAACAGGAATTAGTTTGAGTTTCTGTCGCCAAGTCCAATTATTATAAGCGGCTTTGGGCTTATAAATCGCTTGCAAATTTCATGAGTCGCGGGTTGCGCCTTTTTGGGCTCGTTTTTGAACGTGGAGTTGCTCATTTGGGCTTGGAAATAAGCAGAGATTCATAATAAACCCCATCATTTGTCCGTCTTTAAGTTAGTTTTAGTCAGACTCTCCCTGTCCATCATTTCCTGGATTATCCGTCCCGCTGTGTCTTTGTTAATGTCAAGTTCATATATTACCTATGAATTACGTCGAACTATCCAGAAACCTGTAAACATCGAGACTAATCTGAACAGCGCAATAAACGTGAAAACAGCCACAGTCCGTTAAGTTGTACAACTAAACGCCATTATAGTTATTAATATTTATATAAATGTCACAAATTTGTGCAGCCATCTAAATTTTGGGGGAGCGCTGTGCGCTGCGCTCTGACACCAAACACAGGGCCGTAACGCACAACCTGGAGGCTGGGGGCAGGAATGGGGCTTTAAAATCTTTCTTAGAGTTTTCCAGACAACAGTGGAGCACACAAAAACACAGAGGGCAGAGAAGGAAAATTACCCCACTTTGAGCTCTGCTGCTTGTGTTAAATTAACTTAAACATTTTTACTTAAAAAACGTTTTACTTTGACTTTAGTTGAAACAATTACGTTCAATGCAGCGTTTGTATCCTACATCTGACATCACGACACAAGGGACAGATTCTGTACCGACCAGGGTGCTGTGGTGGCACAGGGGTATAGCAGGACCCTCACAGGGAGGGCTTAGTCTTCAATTTGGCTGTTGCAGGTTCAATTCCAGGCCTCCTGGTCTTTGTCTTCCTCCATTTCATTACCCACTTTCCTGTCTAACTAGTCTCCAATAAAGACTTCCTGAGCCAAAATTAAAAAAAATAATAAAACTTTTAAAAGGATCCTTTATTAGTTTACTTCTTTATTTCAGGAAAACTAAATGACTTGGGTAAGACTGACTTAAATTTGTCAAGTTAAACCAATTTAATAAATTAAGTTAGATAAACTTACCAACTGAAGCAATTTGATTAAGTTGGCTTAACTATTTAGTTTTTTCAGTGTATTAGAGGTGTTCTGTCTCAAGCACAGCTGATGTAACCAAATGTTGACAAATGTGTGCTCTCATGAAGACTTAGATGATTGAATGATTTGGAGACTGAAGTAATCATTGCAAGAGGATTTTAGTGTTGACTTTAAAAAAATCTATACAAGCATTACAGTAGTACAAAGACTTTTTCCAAACAGTTTCAGTAAGTGGTTTATTGGAATTACTTGAAGATTTTTAAATATGTCCTAATTTGCTGTGGTTGTTAAATTAATTTAGGTGCGACTTAATCACTATAGGATTCAGCTTAAGCTCAAGGTACGCCCAAGGCAAGTGTCCTGTAGCTTCCTCTGGCTGTATTCTAGGCTTCCTGGCCTTTGCCGAATGTCTTCCTCCGTTTTCATTACCCACTTTCCTGGATAATGAAAAACCCAGAAAAGTGGGTTTTTTCACACAATCCAATCAACTATTTTTATTGCCTCAAGAACAACAAAAGAAACAGTTTGGCACTTCTCAGTAGCAGTATGAGAAATTACAATAAGGAATAAACACCAGAGATAAAAAAAAAACCAAACATAATATATATATTATACATATAATTTAAAAGTCAGATTGCAACAGTAAATTTAAAGTTAAAGAGCCGACTGCTATGTTCAGGTCCAGAGCTTATCTTTGCTCCTTACTGCTTGCGGATAAAGATTTTTACTTGATCTTTTAGATTTTGTCTGGATTGATCTGAATCATCTTTTGGAAGGAAGAAGGAGGAGTGTCTGTGCAAGAGGTTTTTTATGATCCTTCTGGCCTTCTATTTAGTTATGTTTGTGTAGATTTCTTTGCAGGAAGGTAGTATGGTCCCAGTCACCTGCTCCATTGTCCTCACCACTCGTTGGAGGTTCTTCCTGTCCTTCACATTACAATAACTGAACCACACAGTGCTGTAGTAGATCAGGAGGCTTTCGATGGTGGAGTGGTAGGAGTTGACCAACAGATTACGGGGAGGTTGGCCTGCTGTAGCTTCAATTGAATATACAAGAACGTACAATCTTTGCTGTGCCTTCCTCACCAGTTGAGAGATGTCTGTGGACCAGAAGATGCCGGTGGAGATGTGGAGTCTTGGGAATTCTCTGGAGCAGCAGGATATGTGTAGGCCTTTATGGTGAGTTAGTCAAAGTAAGCCAAAAGCTGCCTCAAATTATCAGGCAAAGTGTTGCTATTGAGGTCTCCCAATGTGTGAGCAGCTAGTGAATGTTTTAATTCATTTGCACATTTTGATGCGTCTCTGCAGGGATTGACATGCATCAATATAAGCTTAATCTCCTTAACGGAAAGCATCCTAGGTGCTCTAACAGCATCCACCTTTCTTGTTAAACCAGAGTTGGCTGGGAACATGTTAACAGTCTTTATTGTGGTAACCAAAATGCAATCTAACAGAGTACAGTGGATGTGTATCTTTTCAGGTTTGTCTTCTCTGCAAATATTACCCAGTTATTAGTGTCAACGCATTTCTGTTGTATTGCAGAGGCTTCCTCAATTTACAACCAAACTGTTTTAACTGTTGATCTTAGGTGAGAGTTCATACTTTTAAGGGATTGAGGACTAAGAAAGATGATCAAAAAGCCCAAGATGGGTCTGAGAGTAGCCTTGCAAACCTTAGTGTAAGCCAGCATCAGCACATAAACAGCTGTTGAGTAACTGACAAAAGTCTCTTGGCAAGTAGAAATGTCTTCACTGTATCATGAGGGATT
Source organism: Poeciliopsis paucimaculata (assembly GCA_903067055.1). Taxonomy (NCBI): domain Eukaryota; kingdom Metazoa; phylum Chordata; class Actinopteri; order Cyprinodontiformes; family Poeciliidae; genus Poeciliopsis; species Poeciliopsis paucimaculata. The sequence continues at coordinate 21,215 of CAEGAD010049873.1, read as the reverse complement.
CAATGTCTGGACACCAGTACATGCCTTTAACTTTGACATTAGTTGTTATTTACATACACACAGGCCTCCTCCACATTTCTTACTTGACTGTTGTCCTACTTGTTTTGAAGGAATCATGTCTCACTTGCCTGGTTGTGGAAAGTTGATTGAGCAGTCTACCAAGTCTCTGATATCATGATGATTATGGGGCAATTTTTCGGCCATAATCCAAGAGCACACATTTTCAGTCTGAAAGCAGGATTTTATGTCTTTGCTCTGAGAAAATCTTCTCTTGCAAAACGCTTTGCTCGCTTGATGGAATCTTCCTGCAAAAATCCCAGAGCACACATTTTTAGTCCAAAAACAGAATTTGATGTCTTTTGTTCTCAAAACTTCTAATACTTTTGCTTACATTTTCATTTTGAAAGCAGGACTTCATGTCTTTCTTCTCAAAACTTGTAATGTTTGTACTCAAAATTTCTCCTCACGCTCAAACTTACTCTCTGCTCAGACTCTCTGCTCCTTACAAAACATGGAACTGCCTTTTGTACAGTTGCCTGGCAACCTCTAAGCCAGTAGAATTAAAGTGTTGGACTGGGTGCGTTTGTTTCCTTCTAGAGGGTGTGCCTGTGTGGCTACTATCGATTGTAGCAACATGCGTCACCCATTGGATTTAGGGAGAAACAACAATGTCAGCTTTCTGCTCTGTAATACACTAAACATTTGCCACGCTACTGATCTTAGCCAGGATTTTGTTCACCCAACTAAATACAACATAGTCATGACACAATATGTATCCATCCGTCCGTCCGTCTCTTCCTCCATCTCTATCTATCTATCTATCTATCTATCTATCTATCTATCTATCTATCTATCTATCTATCTATCTATCTATCTATCTATCTCTAACGGTGATAAATTCCAGGTCGGCTTAGCAATGTCTGTGAATAACCGTAGCATTTCTGCACCAATTGTTGTTCACATAGACACAGAGCCCCCTTTCCTGTTCTTCCCAGTGTCACGACTCCTGTCATCTATGTGCTGTGCACCCTGCCAACTCGATAACCGTGTCCAGAATGGTTGAATGAAGCCAGATCTCCGTGATCAGCAAAACACAACAGTTGCCACCTGATGCTTCAAATCATACATCTTATTACAGGGGATCTGAAATTTGAGAGAAAAATGATGAGCAGTGGCAGTTTATGTGACCCACTGTCCGTAGCTGTGTCAGCCTGGTCGGCGTCCCCACCTTTGTTTCCCCTCATGTTGCCTCTTCCACCCGTTAGCATCTGCGAGAAGTTGTCAGGGCTACGTCCAACAGTATGTTGTGAGTCTGTGTAAAGCCCTCGATTATTCTGTAATCCAATGTGAAACAGATTCTGTCAGCTGCAGGTGATCCTGGACATACTAATAAAACAATAAAACAACAAAAACACCCTGAAGATGAGAGGAGCTCAGAGCCACTGCCTCTATGCCCACCCCTATGAAAACCCATTAATTATAAATAATTATAATTATAAACTGTTATTATCAACTTAAATATTTGGTCTTCTATTACCTGAAGAATATTTCTAGGATGACTAATGTCCCAGCAAGATCTAGAAAAACTAATCCATATCTTTATCTAGCTCCTCTTTGGCTCAACACCCCCTGTGTAACTGGCTGCTGGATTTCCTCACAGACAGACCCCAGTCTGTGAAGGTTGGTAAAAATGCTTCAAGAGTCAGCATTGGCTCCCCCAGGGCTGTGTATTGATCCACTGCTCTTCACCCCGATGCCAGGTTCAGTACGAATCACATCATTAAGTATGCAGACGATTCAACACTGGTGGGTCTCATAAGGTACAACAACGTACTGGCCTACAGAGAGGAGGTGAAATGTCTGGTGGACTGGTATGATGCCAACCATCTCATTCTGAATGTCAACAAAACAAAAGAAATTGCTGTTGATTTCAGGAAAAATCAGCCAAGTCACACACTGCTCCTTACCAACGATGCTGCAGTGGAACATTACATTCCTGGGGGATACAAGTCACTGACACTTTGACCTGGTCCTTCCAAATCTCTGGTCTGGTGAAGAAAGCTCAGCAACGTCTGCAGTTTTTATAAACTTCCCCCGTCCCATCTTACCACCTTCTACAGAGAGACAACAGAGAGCATACTGATCAGCAACAGCATCTCTGCATGGTTTGGAGTCCAACTCCTTGGACTGGCAATGTGTAGAGAAAGCAGTGAGGACAGCTGAGGAAGTCATGGGGACTAAGCTTCCATGCTTGACACCATTCCCAGTCGCTGCCTGTCCAGGGTTCAACCAATGACAAAGATCCCTTCCACCCTCAACATGGTCTGTTCTCTCAGCTGCCCTCCAGGAAAAGATTCAGCAGCTTCAAATGCAGAAGAGCCAGATTCTACAACAACTTCATCCCTCATACCATAAGATTATAAAACTGCCATTGGTTTAATCTTTAATTCTATATATTTACATTGATGCTTTTATTATAATTACTTATTTATTCATTGATTATTTTTGGAGCCTTGCAACAAAATATCTTTCAATTTGTGCATTTTTAAATGTACAATTGAATAACGATAAACTCTGTCCATGTCTGTCTTTAGTGTCTTCACAGGTCTGCCTAAAAAGTCAGGCAGATTGTTGCAGCAGATCCAGAAGGCTCCTGCTCATGTTCTCACTAAAGCTGGGTAACCAGAGGACATAACCCGAGCTCTAGGGTCCTTCAATGGCTCCTTGTAGCTCAGCAAGTAATGGTTTTTCACACTGAACCAGGAGTGAAAGTTGCAAATCAACAACTCAAAGCTAAAATAATTTTTTTTTTAAATCCTTCCCAGGATCAGTTATTTGGTATTTGTGTGCTGAACAGCTCACCTTTTTTTTTTTTTTTCTTCAAAAAAAGGAGACCCTGTTGGGTACGCCAATAGGCTATTCCAGCCTATTGGGAAAAGACATAATTTTTTTTTTTCTTTTGCTTCCTTCTCTTCTTCCGCTCAGGTGGGATCTCTTTACGTAATACAGATGAATAACATGGGAAGGTGTAGAGTAAAACATTTACACCATTTTACAGGGAAGGCAGGGATCCTATGAAGCATCCATCATTGTTGTTGATTGAATATTTTGTCTGTCAACCTCTATATTCAGTGGTGACCTTCACTGGGACATGAACACCAAAACAACCTGATCATAACAGAACCATTTAAAGATAATCACTTTTCTTCTCTGTACCAACCCAATTGTTTGCCTCTCATTTGCTGCAGCATCATCTTTCTATTTTTGACTTGACCAGAATTATGAAAAAAAAAAAATACTCTTCTTCAGTTACTTTATCTTGCTCTAGTGAAATTACACCATAAATATACCTGAAATCTCCTCAATCTCCATGATATTTTTATCTGAGTAAGCACATATGCACAAACCTACATTAAAATTATGATGTTGTTTTTTGCAAAATGCAATATGTCATGGCGGCATTGCAATGACAAAATATCATCTTCCTACATTGGATTATTAATATTTGTAGGCTGCTACAGACAAAATAGCAAGATTAGACTGAAATGAAATCACATATGTAAGATGAATGTAACCATCTTAACTTTTCAGTTTTAAACAAACCCTCTAGATGATCTATCCAACCCCACAGTCCTTTTGTGAATTTATTACAACACCCTGCAGCTACTTAATATTCACTAAGGTTTAAATTATGGCTTGATTGTTGTCACAAAGCCATTAAAGGTTTGCACACCAAGAAAAAAAAATGTGGACATAAAGAAAAAAACAAAGCAAGGCTGAGGTCTTAAAAAGTAACAATCACAGTCAGACATAGCTCAGCTCACAGCTGTGGCCACTCCGCAACAGAGTCAACAATTTAACAGTTCACTCTTTACATGAAACTCCTCTCCTCCCTTCTCTCCTGCATGTGCAAGCACACAATGTCCGTTGACTTTCATTGACAGATATATAGTCTTTGTTCTTTCAATTGTTAATTTCCCTCGGGCCACTTTTCCATTCTCCTTAGTTCAGTATTTCATTTTTTATAAATAAAAAAGTAATCTTTGTTTAAGGTTCCAATAATCAAGATTATGGGATCCTTTATAGATAGTGTGCAGAGCATAGGCAGACCCAGGACCTGTTGCGCGGGGTTACTTTCAGAACAAAGTGAAGCAGTCAGGCTCCCAGTAAACTTGTTTGTGTTTTTTATTAAACCTATTTTGGCGTTTTGAATAAAGAAAAACAAGAAAATAGAGAATGAAGAGAAGGAGAAGGAAGATAAACGGGCAGAGAAGGAATATTACCCCACTTTGAGCTCTGCTGCTTGGAACAGAATATTTATTGAAGAAAAGTAACAGAGTAAAATAAGATGGAGTTAGAATTCTAGAATTCTAGAACAATTCCAGTAGTTAGAGAGGAGTTAATGATTGCAGTTATAAAAGGAAAGAGAGCCAAGAAGCATTATTTAACCAGTTCTGTGGGGCTAGGATCAAGCAAACATGGAGAGTTTTGTTTCACTAGTTTGGTCTGAAATTTATGAAACATTTGAGAGTTCAGAAATGGAAACTTGCTGACCAAAGGAAAACGTTACAGAAGTTGACAGAGATTGAGGGGTGGGAGATAAACACTGGTGAATTTTGAGGATTTTCTCACTGAAGCACAGATGTAGAGACAACCGTACTTAACTGATGCCTCTACATCAGTTTAGTAAACTGTCTGGATAGTTCTGGGAAACCGTTTCAGCTCCCAGCCTACGCTAAATATCTAATAAATTTGTTCCCACTACTCACTGCCATGATGAGTGAGTTTTAAATAATCAGCCATAGCAACAGCCTTCTCAATGTCCTCAACCTGATTTTCAAGGTAATTTTTTTTCACATCACAAGAAACAACTTTTAAAATCGTTGAATGCACACTTCTATCAAAAGCTCTTTTCCTTCTCTCTAACATTTTAAATTTAAGTATGACTTGCAATTTATTTCAGCTTGTGAAAATACTGGCTGTAAACTTCTGGGGAAAGCTGGAAAGGATCAAGAATATTAGATTTTACAACCAAACATGTTGTGGAGATGGCAACAGATGTGTCTATATAACACTTATCATATCAGTAGAACAATTGTACTTGTCCAAAATAATTTGATTTGGGTTTTTTTCTGTTCTTAGCAGGTTAACAGATTTAAAACCATTTGAAGTTTCTCTATTAAAGTGGTCTTCTAAATTAAAGCATTTCATATTTTGTGTTTCTGATCACAGAATAATTGTAAAATGAGTTTGTGCTCTTTCTGTCTGACAAGGTTTTGTTGTGAACGCAGATTGTCATATGATTATCAACTGATCCAAATTTCTGCTTTGGTTCCTAAGAATCATTGGTTGTTATGCTCCCTGTATCTGGATTATAAAAAGGATGCAATTAACAAGTAGTGAATTTCTTATTTTATTCAATTCTTGGTCAGAGAATTTTTTTAGACCTCACGGAAACAGTAAACACAAATATGTGGTTTCACTGATCAGAGTTATCTAATTTGTGTCCTAAACTTCTTTTGTCAAGCACTCAGAGTTTTGGGTTTTATCCTTACAAAAATGCCTTCTTTTGTTATATTTGCATATGCTATATGTATTTATATATGTTATGTTGTGCTCTAATAATCCAACCATTCAGTTGTTTCATTTTTTGTTCCTTAGCTTACTTAATCAAATGTTTCTGACCTAATAATTATGCAGACACTCAAAATACATAGGTAAAAAGAACAAGCGACTGATGCATTCAGGTTTTGTTGACTCTTTTGTTCTCCATGTTCTGCAGAACAAAATTTTAAAGCACACACTGTCCTCTATGTTTTTATAATTTAGAAACAAATCAGTGAATTCAGCTAATTCTATTATCTTCACAACAAATGTCATTTCTACTTTTAAAGACAGCGACTGAAAGTGGACATGAAATAGAACTCTGACTGGGCAGAAATGTCTTAAAAATATAGTGAATTTTAATGATGAACTAATTTGAAAATAAAGTGCCATTTTTTCCACTGATTCACATTTAGATACTGTTTTGTATATTTGTGGATGGAGTTTGGTAACTCCATTGATGCTTATTAAAGATGTTTCTGCTGCTGTAGTTAAAATATCAACATGTGGAGGATACAAATATATGCTAATACATTTTTTGCAGATAATGTTCTATGTGTTTCTTATTCTACATTGCTGCTGCATTGATATGTGACCATCAAAGCATTGATACGCCACATATCATGTCCCAATTTCATCTTTTAATATCTGCTATGCAAAGACATCTGAATTAAAGAGTGTCAAACTCTTTTTCATTTTAGGCCATATGAAGATTATGAATGTCTTCAAAAGGCCAGTTGTGGCATAATGTATTGATAAAACTACTCATTAACAAACAGCTAAATGCTGTTTCTGCATTCGACGAGTATTTCTTATATTTACTTATAATATTAAACCTTTTCTTCACATTGTTATAATTTGGCAGTATGCAGATAGAAACTGTTTGATTAATAAACTATTATTTATTCACACAACTGATATCTTGACAATTCTATTTATGCAACCCTCTCGATGACAAAGGGACAGATAAAAAGTTGTGGCCCTGTAACACTGGATTTGGCCCTTAGGCCTTGAGTTTGAAACATGTGTGTCACAGTAATAAGACTGATGAAAGAGGTCCATAAAGGTCTGATTCCTGAATTATAAAGCCACGAGGAGAACAACTGATACTGCTTTGCATTCAAACCAAACGTCCAGATCTTTAACCTGTATTAGATTTTATTAGATGTAGCAATAGGTTACAAGAATTAGCAATGCCCTGCATCAGCCTCTTCAACAGCATGTCTTTCATAGTTAGATTACACTTTATTTAATCTTCCTTTCTCTGTTACTCTTGGTTAAAATATAATAACTGCTGTAGGTAATTAATTGAAATAAAAATAATTTAGGAGCATACAATGTTTTGGAATTTGGTACAGTCTCCAAAATGCCATAGTTATGGTGCAGGCTATTTCATTATGACTCATCAACATAAAAAATAAATAAATAAAAGGTTGTTTTTTTTTTTTTGGCGTAGCTCAAACAAAGACAAAACAGCTGCCTGCTGGCCAGTCACAGCTCAGCCCAGGAGCTGGAAGGGTAAAAAGCAAATATTTTAGACAAAAGTAAACGGTTTTCTTTAAATCCTGTTGTAAAAATGTTTTGATTCAACCACCAAAAATAGAATGACAGTTCTACAGACATATATGTTGAGCTTTCTTTCTTTCTTTTTTTTTATTACATACGTCACATAAGACAGTAGACAGACTGACACGGAAGTGTTAATACATTAATCTGCTGACCTGCTTGTTAGCGACTTTCACTCCCACTTGATGAAATGGGATCGTTTCATTTAGAATGTCATTGTTTCCAGCAAGTTGTGTGTGATACGACGATTTCATTAAAGTCCTGCATGACGAAAACAATGCAGATCATCTTTAATATTCAATGGGAATTTCAACGCATTTATCTACGGACATGGCAGGCGTTCGTTTTGAATCGAGGTAACATCTGCTGTCTCTAATTATAAAACAAATAAACTGAAATAATAACTATCTCTGTGATGGAAAGAATAAGACTCTGTTGGAGACACACCGAGTGGACCCGACTTCTCTCTTAACAAGAGAATGCGACCAAGGACGAATCTGTTCAAACAAATTACTACTACTACTACTACTACTAATAATAATAATAATAATAATAATAATAATAATAATAATAATATAAAATAAAAATATTTTTAGAATTTATTTGTTTTGAAATTGAAAACAAAGAAATAGTAAAAATGGGAGTAAATCTACGCCATCTAAATATTACTCATTACATAAAATATTCCAAGAACGGACATTTTAAAATTAGTTCATGGCTCTAATAAAACTGCTTGTGAGATATTGCGACAAAAGTAAAAACTTCCGTATTTAGCGGTGAAGGACGTTAAGTAGGTTTTACTTCAAAGCAAAATAGACTGGCCAGAGAGACGGAAATATGTGATGACAAACACAAAATCGATTAGAAATCTAATCTGAACACAAATATGAGCAATGAATAAATACAAAAGTAATTTTAATTTGACATTTCGCTCTAGTTCGTCCAGTCGCTGTGATCGTCAAAACTCAACACTGAATATAAATGCAGGCCAATTTTTACCTGACTCGTTGGGGAACGTGTTGTACGATGACAGAAAGATGGCGGGAGGTCTGAGCCTGCAGTGTGAGACCATATCCGGTGTCGAGGTGTAAACTGGACCAGAGGACATTACGGCAGGCCAGTGAGAGGGACGGAAACGACAATAAAAGTAACAAAGAGATCAATAGGCTGTTTTACCCCGTTTCTGTGATTCAACTTCTCTTTGGTTAAATTTTAACTTGTTTTTTCCAAGACGGAAGTGTTGGATCCGGGTTCCCTGAACAGGTCCTGGACTGGAAAGGGTCAAATGTAGGTCAGTGGAGAAATAAAACTACTTACGTATCTGTAACCTTAAAAATCAACTAGGAAAGCTTTAGATAGATAGATAGATAGATAGATAGATAGATAGATAGATAGATAGATAGATAGATAGATAGATAGATAGATAGATCGATCCTTCTTTTTCTATTTATTTGCTTTATTTATATTTTGCTGAATGTTAAGGATCCAGATGTTCAACTGGATTTATTCATCCAGTTGAATAAATCAATTTATTCACACATAACTTCTTAGGCTTTTTAATTTGGGATTGTTGGAATAATTTCAATAAATACAATGAAATCTGCAAATGAACAGGAAAACAATTTGTGTATTCCGTTGTGAAAAAAACAGCATGCTCGTTTCACATCGCAGCGAAGTCAGTAATCAGAGGTTGTTCAATTTTTACAGAATGTTGTCAGGGAGATCAGACTGCAGAAGAGCTACTTTTATTATGTAAATAATAAATGAGGATGAATCAGATTAGTAATGAAATCTTAATCTGGCAGCGTTGGACTGGACTGTTTTGGAATTAAGTTGTCTGAATCGGATTTATTTGAATTGAATGTGACTGTTTCATCGTTGGAAATGAATTGTTTATATATTTGTCTTTTTGGGGCTGCGCAGTGACGCAGTTGGTATTGCTGCTCCCATAAAGCAAGAAAGTCTTGGGTTCGATTTTTAGTTCCTGGAGACTGCATGTGGTTTGAATTTGTGCAACATAACTGAATAATAAAAAATTGGGGTTTTGAGCTTTAATGAAAAAAAAAAAAATGAAAAAAAAGAAGAAAACAATCCCGCAATAATTGGCTATCTTTCCACACCCGATATGTCGGGGGTTATGGGTTAGTTTTGAAAATCAAACAGAAAATCATATTTTTGTAAATGCAGCATAGCGCGGCGTCACCCAGCTGCAGGTGTGCAGGCCGTTAAAACGTCGACGTTTGCCGCAGTGCGAATGTGCTCTGTAGGCCAACAGCCTTTTCTTTCAGTCTGAACGACAACAGTCCGTATCTCTTCTTTATAAACGAATTCCGTGAATTTTAGTACCAATAACTTGCATTTAGCTTGTGGCTCAAAGAATTGAACGGAATGTAAACAAAAACTTTACATTCAATGTAAACAGTTCATCAGCGTTACCGCACAAATCTGTTCTGGCGCAAAAGCAATGATGGTCATGCAAACAATTCAAAATGTTTTTCTTGCATTTTAAAAGGAGGTGCTCTGAACAATCTACCACCAAAAATGATCGATGTTCTCTGTGGAGTTTATATTCAACAGCGGGCCTAATATGTTGAGATTTAACATTCATTCCTCTTTCAGTTCATTCTGACGGAATTTTGAACCTTTTGACTGTGTTTGGTACAAACTGGAAAAGGCAAATACAGCTGGCCTCACTGTGTAGGAGCACGTCTGGAGCTATTAAAAGAAAACCCGAAGAGCAAAATAGAAACGCGAGTTCCTTTCCTTTGTTTGTCTGCTGTGAGCTCGTCTTTGAAGAGGCAGAGGAAGAAAATGGCCGCTGAGAGAATGAGTGAAAGACGAAAAGCTGCTCCCCTCCAGCAGGACTCCATGAAGAAATGCAATAAATTCCTTGTTGTTTTATGAAAATTTACAACTTTGTGATACAAGTTTATGAGTGGCCGTGCATGGGGATTGGACGGCGAGCTGGTCATGTGGACGCGCTTAACGTGAACATGAACTTTTTATGATTTCCCAAGTGGCTATAATGCTGCAGCGCTGCTCTCCGGCCCGAACAGCCGCCCTCTCCTCCCCTGCTTCGGCCGAACCTCGTAAGCAACCGAGCGAACCTCATCCAGCGGACAAACAGCACTAAGCGCTCATATCGAACCGAACTGCTTATTCACAACAGTGATCGTGACTGCAGAGCAGAGAGGAGCAGAGACTGACAACAATCCGCCTTCCTCCTCCTTCTCCTCTTCCTCCATGGCTCCGCTCTGCGGCGACTCTGGACTGACGGTCTGAAGAGAGGACAGCAGAGTCCATCCCTGGAGACACAATACCGGAGGCTGAATCTGTTTTTTTTTTTTTTTTTTTTTTTTTTCTTGGTTATTTGTTCGTTTGTTTGAATTTGACATTACTCCTGATGATTAGCAGTAGAATCGGGGCGATGATAGCAGATGACAGGAGTGTTTTCATGTCTCGACGTCCCCTCGGTGACATCAGAGGATCTGCGAACCCACCTCTCCCTCGCCCTCACCTCCGCTTCCTCACAGACCGGGTAAGATGCTGCCTCCTGTCCTTCCAGCCAGCCGCCGCGGGGAGCTGCAGGTGAGTTCGACTTGTCGGCGCAGAGGGAAGGCGCATTGTTCCCGCAGTTCTTAAAGAAACAACGTGAAAATAACAAGAAAACTGTGAGACTGAGCTTGGTGGAAACCGTCCTAATCCCCAGTGATGGGTAAAAGTTCGGATGAGCCGCAAGTGAATCGCTTCCGTGTTGGATTAGGCTCTGTGGTTGTTTTCCCCAGATGAAATGGCCTCTTCTAAATGATGGGATTAGGTGTGGAGAGGCCATATACTGATGGAAACGCAACGGCTTGGATTCCGGGCGTGTTCGTGAGAAACTAATGCTGGCTTTGATGTTAGAACAGGTGCTGCGGATTTGACACCTCAGAACTGTTAAATCAGACGACAGGAGACGGGTTAGACTGTTCATCTGCGTCTGTGTGTGTCAGAATGTGGCCGGACCTGATCGGGACTGTCTCTCTGCTTTAGCTACTATCTCTTTATCTGCACTTTGAAACTTTTTCACGTCCAGAGAACAGAATAGAACTTCCAGGTTCTTTCTGGCGTTGCGTTTCACATCCTGTGTGTGTCTAAGTGTGTGTGTGCGGATGTGTGTGTGCGTGCGTGTGGTCGTGAGGACCCACTGGTCCTTATGGGATCCAGAAAATGAATTGTTTGTGGTGTAGGGTTTAGATTTTTGGAATCGGTTATGAATTGAATGTAGGTTTTGTTTAGGGTCATGTAATGATTGGGTTATAGAAATAAATGATAAATGAATGGAAGTCGATGCAAAGTCTTTGTGAAGATAAAAAGACATACTGTGTGTGCGTGTGTGGGTGTGTGTTTACAGGAATGCTGCTCTGTCCGTTCTAGCACTTTCATGACGGTTTCCCCACTCATTTCCTCCTGTGGGTGGCCGGTGTGTTTTCTGTAGCTTCTGTGGTCAGAATACCCCCCATCATCCCGTGTCACCTTCCCTCCCTCTTTCACGAACAACCCTGCTTTCCGCTGTGCTGCCATCTCAGATCCCAACACCTTCCCTGAGCGAAGTCCGTAAATCTCCAAAGGAACAAATATTCACGTATTAAACCAGACAAAACAACACGATGTTTAGAATGAGCTCAATCAAATAACAGCAACAAAACAGAGCACATGCGCTTTCATTTCCTAAATACACAAAATGAATTGTTTCTATTATTAATTCTAAACTTATTTGATGACGTTTCAATGAGCATCATTAAGGTAAGCGGAAAGGTTTTCCTGTTTTGATTTGGGAGAAATCATTTCCCTTCTTTCTAGAAAAGCATGTAGAAAACAGTTACCTCTGTCCTTTACAAATATGATGAATAAAAAAGATGAGGCATCTTTAACATGATTACTTATGGGTACGATGGCAGACTACAGCTTTCTTTCTCTTTCCTATTTCTTCCTTTTTTTTCCTCTCTATTTCAATGTTGGTTCGTGCGTGTGGGGGGGAAAATGTTCTTTTTGCAATTTAGTCTTATAATTCCTAAATATAACGCTGCAGAATTTGTTTTACTTGACAAACAACGAACAAGAAACGTGACGCTGCTTTAGACAGACAGACAGACAGACAGACAGACAGACAGACAGACAGACAGACAGACAGACAGACAGACAGACAGACAGACAGACTTTATAAGTGAAGCTGTTCTAACAAAAGGCTCTGGCGCCATCTAGCGTCTCATTAAAAATATCAAATATGGTCACATCCAGACTCTTTGTTCACACTGAGATGAAATATCTCCCTTGCGAGAATATATTAGTTTGTGGTTTCCATGTCCTTTTTTTATTGGTGATTGTTGTTGTGTTTGACTTCAGCGACAACAAAACTGACTTTCTGGACAGACAGACTGACTCTTACTCGTTAGCAGTTATGTTGGAAATAAATATGCTCCCTCGTCTTACTATAAAGCATTGCTTAGGTTCATTCGGTCGAAATGAGAAATATACTGAGACTTTGGATATAGCAGCAGCGTGCTAATCGATTCTACATCTTTGAATCCAGAGTCTACATTCGAATCCAAATGTTTGGATTCAAAGAATCTACATCTTTGAATCCAAACACACACACGCGCGCGCGCGCGCGCGTGTGTGTGTGCGTGTGTTTGTGTGTGTGGGTGTGCGTGTGTGTGTGTATGCATGCGTGTGTATAACGAATCATTTATGGAGAACCCACATCAATTTTTACATGACAAGCGCAGTGGCAGATGAATCTTCTTTTTATGTAGAATTCCAAATTTCAACCGAAATTCAAACTTTAAAGCTGAATTTTGATCTGCAGGGGAGGGAGTTATTTATTTATTTGTTTGTTTGTTTATTTATCGTTATGAAGGGACCCTGCGTCAATGTTCACAATTATTATTATTATTATTATTATTATTATTATTATTATTATTATTATTATTATTATTATTATTATTATTATTATTATTAGGCTATTACATGTTTTTAGATTTTTTATTTTTATTTTTTTTTAGAAAAAAAAAAAAATCAGGCTTGCAGAGCAGCATTCATTCCAAGTTAACATTTAACCTTCGGTTCCTCGAGGCTGGAGGGCTGCTCCAGTTGCTGACCGTCCGGTGAAGTGATCCGGAGCAGGAGTTCAGGGTGATGCAGATGAGGCGCTCAGCCGCTTGTCGCTGCCTGGAAACAATTTATACATTAAGACAAAAAACGCGCAAGTAAGGCCGTTTCTGCGAGTTTCTCATTAACTCACATAGGAGAGGTCAGTTAGAGGGGGCTCTAACACACACACACACACACACACACACACCTACACACACACGCACACACACGCACACACACGCTCACACACACACCTACACACACACACACACACACACACACACACACGCTCACACACGCACACACACACCCCCACACACACACCTCTTCATTAAAGTGTATTGATCCTTCGTTCAGCACTGTGGAATCTTGTTGTGTGTTGGTCACGATAAAAATAAGACAATCTTGGTATATCTCCTTTATTCTCACACAGGTTAGTTTTTTTCTCCTTTAATCTTAAGATTTAAGAAAACGAGTGAATTTATTTTAAAAATGTATAAATAGACACGTAATTGGACGGAACAATATGAGATATTGTGGAAGATATATGGTGGAAAACATCTCTAGAGGGAGAGAAGAGCTGCAGCTGACATGAAGCAATCTGTTCGGTGCATGCATTCCTCTGAACAGAACATTTATCCATCTGCTGCTTCCAGCGGCTCTGTTTTCACTTCGCCGCCATCTCTCGACTTTACAAGGAGTCATAAAGAGCAATAAAGCCATAAAATCTCCGATGTCTTGCGCGCGCGCACTAAACGCACCCACGCACACACACGGGAGAAAAGAAGAGCCATAAAGCCATAAAATAGAGGTCCGACTCTTTTAGCTTTAATTGTCACTGATCTCTGAAGTTTCTCACATTCCTGGGCTTCCTTCAGCGGCCCTCAGATGTTTACACTGAAGTTAACACAGACACACACGTCTGATTTACTGCGCAGAAATACAGCCAGCTTAACAAGTATATCCGTAGGAAAAGTTGAAACGTTTGGGCTTATTATCATCCTTGGAAGTCGTGGGAGTCCAGAGCAGACTGTCTCTAAATGTAGATCCACAAAGACCAGCAGCTTCACGTTAGAGGTTAAATATTGACGGCTTCCCACACTGACAGCCTCCGAAGCTTTCATACGTGCGTAAACCCCTTGAATACTTTCATACATTTCAGAAAGTACAATCATGACAGCGTTACATATTATACGGAAATCCCACGCAAGTACAACAAACCCAGCAGCGTCTGGTACATCGACAAGACTGTAAACACTTAAGCGTTTTTATTCTCATAATGTTGCACACGTTCCAGTCTAAACCAAGGAAAGAGGCCTGATATAAAAAGATGCTATGGCTGAACGTTTCTCAGGATGCATTTTAAGAGAATGTGCGTCAGTAAATCGTAAGCCAAGGAAAATATCTGCGCCACATCCACAACAAAACAACAACAACAACAATAATAATAATAATAATAATAATAATAACAATAATAATAATAATAATAATAATAATAATAATAATAATAATAATAATAATAATAATAATAATAATAATAATTCATACAGCTTTTTAACGTAATATAATAGCAGATAAAGCAAAATATGAAAGTCATAATATTTTTCATTTATTGTAAAGAAAAAGCTGCTGGGCCAACAGTTAAACGGCTCTGCGTCGATCTGAAGGACCAGGCTGCCTGTCTGACATGAACAGGGCAGCACAGTCAAAGTATTTCTAAACAGTGGTACTGTATGTTCCCCGTCCGCTGGTGCTGCTGGAAACACGCGCCGAGTTGGTGCCAAAAGCTCCCAACTGCTTGCAGAGCTCTCCATTACTCTGCCGTTTGATGCTTTTTGCCTCCTGACCGTCCAACACACCTGCAACGACACACAACAGTCTGGGCTGAAACGCGTGTCTCTTCAGCACTAACTGCCGTCGGAAGCCGCACTGATTGTAACGCTTTTAAATGAAAGAATCGTGTTTTGAAATCCAGTTTAATGAGGTTATTGTTTAACCTGAGACTGTCTGAACATCAGCAGCCACAACAAACCAAAAATCATTGATCGATTGATTTCGTATGAAAAGCACTTTCGTGTTTTTTTATACGATCTGTTTAACTGGGTCAAAAACGTACTTAATTTATACAATTAGTTTATAAACAAATTTTATACATTATTGTGTTTGAAATAAACCTCATGCAAGGTTGGTTCATTTACATAACACAGTTCAGCAACAGGCAGTTAAAAACAAAAAAACAACACTTCAGCAACAAATATTACATTTTCTCAAACGTCATAAAAATAATCAAAAACCCTCATCATACAATATTGGAATGAAGACCAGAATTAATGAATGTTCCAGTCATTATTAATAAAAGTCAGTGTTTTATTATTTTTGACGTGTTTTTGCAGTTTATTACAGATTAGCGACGCGTGATGCCCGACCTGTTAGGGTTTTTTATTTGTTTTGTTTTGGAGTAACTTTGGAGTAATTTTTGCAGCCTGTTTGTAACACGAGAAAAGCCACGCAAGCAGCATCTGCAAAGTTGCTCGTGGAGTTGAAAAAGTTATGATTTTGACCCATTCGATTTTTATTTTCGCCATGTCTGGAAAAGACTGACAAGAAGAGATAAAGAATTAGTCATTTCTAAATCTATTAAAATTAATCTACATATTTATTTTCCAACAAATAAGTCATCCATCATCTCTTCACTTTTTTAATGATGGCTCATTTGTTGGAATAAATTTGACCTGTTGGCCTGTTTTGATTCTTCATGTCCGATGATTTATTTGACATCACTCCATATGTTAAAATTTACATAACTGCTTGTTGTCGTCATCACCTTAAATGCTAAATTAGATGTCGGAATACGGGACTGTGTGGAACCTGTTCGAGGTTCTAAAATGACCCACCCGACCGCTTGATATGCCAAAGGCCACTAATGCAAAAGGATTATAGATAATACAATAACAGTGTTACCGTCCTGTGTCTGTCCCCGGGCTGCAGGCCATCCCTGTCCTTTTCCAAGAGTCGCTGCTTATCAATGATTAGACCCCAGTCAGCTCCAAAACAATTTGGCTGCTTCCCGTTCCCACAAAGCGGGGAGGAAACAGAGCGTCCTGCCGGGGAGAGAGGGAGTACGGCGAGAAAGAGGCCAGGAGAGGGGAGGTGGAGGTCAAAAAGCAAAAAGTAAGTTAAAAAGAAAGGTTGCAGATTTCAAATTCAGGTGGTCCAGCAAGAAACGCGAAAATTAGGCTGAAGTTATTGAGCTTCCCAGACATCTCTGAATGGCGACTTTAATAAGAACTTGGCTTCTTGGGAATGCACTGGGTGGGAGAGTAAAGTAAAAGCAAAAAATAGAGTCTTTGTGTCGATTTATCAGTCGGACTGTCTGTAGTTTGGCCATGGGGACAAGCCGCAGCCTGTGGGGGAAACAAAGAGACACACAGAGAAGAAGAAGACTTATTTATGGTTGCGGTTATTTTACAACCTCACTGACACATTCAGCTTGAAAGTTTCTGTCTATTTTTCCTTCTGTCCTTTTTTATTTCTTTCTTTATTCCCTTCTTTCTCCCTTTCTTTCTTTTTTTTTCTTCCTTCATTCCTTCCTTCCTTCCTTTCTTTTCTTCTTCCTTTCTTTCCGTCTTTATTTATTTTAACAAAGAAGAAAATTATCGGTGTCTGCCGTGTGGCGTGTGTGCTGAGTGTGTGACTCGGTGGTGTTAATGTGCAGTGTATATAGTTCTTTTGGTTTTATTGAAGTTTTGATTTCGCTATGCTGAGCGAAATTAACATGAGGCAGGATAAAGTCTAAAAGATGGCAGTCTGATGTTTAGCTGTGAATGCACCCGAAAACATAGGAAACAATAATTCTCACTGTTAAAATAATGATTATTTGTCAGACCTCAAAGTCAACTGTAGATAAATAGAATGCAGAACGTTCCTCTTCTGTATTCACATTCTCATTTATACGTTAACTAGAGGACTTGAATCCAGTCATTTGTACATTTCTCTTGTCAGATTCTAGTTTACACTTTGGGCTAAATTGCTTGATTCCTTTGCCATTTTAAAGAGTGCTGGTGCAATCAGTGTCGTTGAAACGAATAAAAAATTGATTTTTCTGTTTCTTTTCTTCTTCTCCTCTTACCTTTCAGACTAATCAGTGTCACAGCTCAGGGACATAATCATTCACAGCACACATAGATCACATATAACCGATTCTAAAAACTGAAGCGGAAGTTTTTTTTGTCAATGTCGCCTTCAGACAGCAGAACTTGGAATAGGCAGCGGGACATTCAGTTCTACTCAGATGATTGCCATTCGATCGGCATTTGTTCTGATAAAGGAAAAAGAAAGCTTGTGGAAGAGGACACGCTCGTAGAGCAGCGGGATGTAAATCAACCCAGCAAACAGTCAAAGCCCACCAATTACAAACATTCAAACGTCTAAATGACAGGAAGGGAGAAGAGCCTCCATTATAAGCTGACTTAGATCCCTACAAACATACAGGATGATATGCGAGTCGTGTGCGGTCCAGCATGTTGTATTCATACAACAAATGCATTCTGACGCGATGTGTTGGCTGTTATCCACAAAGTGTAAAGGATATGTGCTCAGTTTCCTCTGGCGGTGAAGCTTCAGCACAAACATGCACACGCACGGTTGTACCGGCAGGCGCTGGCTGCGGGTTTTATGGGTCCAACATCAGATGAAGGACGACACACAAGAGGAGATACAATCAATTTAACGCGCGGACAATTCCGCTGTGATTGCGCAATCTCACCGGGAGCTGCAGGAAGATTAGAAAGAGAAATGAAATGACAATTAGAAAGGGAGAACGGGAGTGGGAGATTGAAGTAGGGAAATAAGAAAAAGGGGGTGATGGGGCGGGGGTCGCGGGAGTTCCCAGACCCCCTCCTCTTCCTCCTTCTCTTCTCTTCCAAACGAAAGGAAAAATGAGGTGAACTAATGCCATGCAGAGGAGCTTCCCATTGGTCAGTGTTTGGTCAGCTGGTCTCTGACTCCCCCTATGCTCCTCACCCAATTCCTGTGACATACACACACATAGACTCTTTCTTGCTACCGAGCCCCCCACCACACACTACCAAAGCACTGGCACCCAGCCACCCCAGCTTCACCCTCCTCACCCCTCCTCCCAATCTGCGATAAACTCGGCGATAGCAGCAGCAGCCCGTCGGACTGTGGGCTATAAAACACAACAAATCATAAAGTGCAGGCAGGGAAGGCAGAGGAAGGAGGACGGGAGGAAGAACCGTTAGTCTCGGTCTACTCCTCCTTCTTCTTCTTCGTCGCGTTATCATTGTTGTTGTGTTTGTTACGTGCCCTCCTGTGCTCCCCTCTTCTCTTCTTTTCCTCCTTCTTCTCCTTTCCCACTTTTACCAATGAGTTCATATTTTGTAAACTCCTCTTTTCCGGTGATACCGGGAACGGGTGGAGGCGGCCAGACGGCGTCGGCAGAACCATTCCTTGGTCAGATCTCACTTTACTCATCGGGATACGCGGACCATCCGCTCAGACATTACCCAGGGGCAGCGGCTGTCACTGCGGCCGCGGCCGTGGCTTACAGCGCCCACCAGGAGAAATCTTATCCAGCCTCTGCCTACTACCAGCAGGCTGCGAACGGAGCGTACAGTGGGCACCGAGTTACGGGGGTGGCAGTTGGGGGCTCGACGGGACCTGGTGCATGCGACTACGCCACAGCAGCGGCGGCTGCTGCCGCGGCGGCCACGAACTTCTACCGAGACAAGGATCATCCCTGTAGTCTGGATGAACACCAACTTGCTCTGAGCCAAGACGGCATGCATCGCAAAATGGAGTGCGCTGGGCTCGGAGCAAAGGGGCTATTTGGAGAATCCATGGATGACAAGCAAACGGCACCAACTCCAATTTATCCGTGGATGCAGCGGATGAACGCATGCAACGGTGAGTGTTCTCTTCTTCCCTGCTAAACTGACGTTTTGTTTCCGCTGTCAGCCAGCCTTACTCCGTCCTCTTCCTCCTCCTCTTACTGCAGCTGCTTTATAAAGCCCGTCTGTTGGCTTACCAGTCAGTCAAGGCATTGATGTTTTATTGTCCATCATAAAACTGGTTTGTTTGGCTCAACGTCGCAGTTACTTTGTGACCTATTGACTGACGCAGCTACCTTGCAGCGACAGCTAAGTTAAAGCTGTTAAAGCTCAGTCTGGCAGGCATCGTTTTCTACGAGGGACAGGAGGAGCAACAATGTTATTATTTGTTCATCTTGTTCGCTTCTTTGTGAATGGTACTATTTATAATATTTTAATGTGTAAATTGAGAAACATTTCTTTTCTGTCAAACAAACATTCTTTAAGAGAAAAGTTTCCCATCCGGTTGATTAAAACAATTCCTGGTTTTGATTTTTTTTTTTAATATTTCATTTAATTTCCTGAAATTCAATCGTGCAGTTTTGTACTAAATATAATGAATCCTTGCGCGTCGTGGACTGATTATTCAAAACAGGTGCGACGATCTTTTCACTGCATGGGAAACTGCGGGACTGGTAGCGACAGCCAGGTCGGGGTGGGTTTTTATGTCAGTCTTGCTTTTCAGTGTTGCAGGAAGTTCATCAAAGAAAGATTTACACGTGTGCTGATTCTGTCTTGCGATCTACAGATTTATATTAGTAAGAAGGAAAATTGAATAGGCTATTGGGTGTTGATTAAGGAAAAGTCACTGGTCCATAGCCACTGTTCTTTCAAGAGAGTCTTAACTGGAAAAGACGTCGAAAAAACAGCAAGTAAATGAAAAACTGTAAGAAGAGGAAATCTAGAAGTAATTATTAGTCTAATGTAAAGTTAGATCTAAAACGAGATCCACAAAAAGAGAAACAGATTATCTGTAATTTAAATTCTATGTTGCATGTTTCTGTTAAAACAGTGTGATTTTCCACATGTTCTCCTTCTGATATATTCAGAATCAAAATGTTGATCCCTGTTTAGTGAGATTTAGGGTATGGTGGCCTGAACATTTTTCAGTGTTATTCTTAATAAAAAAATAACTATATTTACTGATGAATTCTGCTCTTATAAATATTATTATTATTAACAGAAAAAAACGTTGAACTGATCCTTAAATGATAAAAACACAGAGAAAGGTTTAACCGAAATTAAGTATCCTTGTCAGCGAAATGCGCCACGTGTTTAACCTTTGGTCTAAATATTAAAGGAATCTAACTCCTCTCGTGTCTCTTTTCATCTGCCAGGCACCTTCGGCAGCCCCGGAAGACGCGGCCGGCAGACATACACTCGTTACCAAACCCTGGAGCTGGAGAAGGAATTCCACTTCAACCGGTACCTCACGCGGCGGCGGCGCATCGAGATTGCGCACGCGCTCTGCCTCACTGAGCGTCAAATTAAGATCTGGTTCCAGAACCGGAGAATGAAGTGGAAGAAGGAGAACAAGCTTATTAACTCGTCTTCTTCCTCCTCTTCCTCCTCTTTCACTCTAAATGGTACAGATGAAGAGGAGAAACGGACGGAGTGAAAGAAAAGAAAATGACGCGAGACATTAAAAGCAAGAGAAGGATGGAAGAAAAGTCATGCTCCAGTGTGTTTGTTAGGTGTGGACATTTTGTGAGCCCACCGCCCCGTCCGGTTCCGTCTGACACTCGGCCGTGTGGATCACAAAAAGAAACGAGATGCTTTACTTTCTCTAAAAAGAGTCTCTAAGCGCTGTCTCAGTGAAAACAACGTTTTGACCCACTTTTTGATTGGGAGCTGCTTCTTCTTCTATACTTTAAAAACAGAAAAAAATGCACTCTGGTAAAACCTACATATTTACTAAATGCTGAAACTTTAGGAGGCTCGGCAGAGTGGCAGCCATGGACAGTAGATAAAGCAATAAGGAAATAGAAATGACCAGGGACATGAACCAACACAAAGACACAAAGT
>CAEGAD010049867.1:0-20111 GCA_903067055.1 Poeciliopsis paucimaculata | reverse complement strand
AGCAAAGATACTGCGCAGAACCCTCAAGCTCCCAGGCCTCTGGTAGAGGACCCGAGCTCAGAGGATAAGAACCACCCACGGTGGGTGAGAAGGGAATTTTTTTTTCTATATATATTAACAAGTCTTTATCGGTGTGTGATGTTTTACCTGGTTAGTTTGCAATCAAATAAAATAGATGCTGGAGTCTAAAAAACACGCCATTTGAGAAATTAAGCTCTGGTATCATCTAGCATGGCCTTGAAAATGTGTGTACTACACAAAACTAAAAGAATCCAAACACAGAATCCTAAGTATTTTGTGCTTCACAGGATTCCGTCTAAAGTCATGTGTTTTTGCAAGAAGTCAGATCTGGCATGTGATAGCAGGAAAATTATAATTTATGCAGTTAATGCAAGCCGTGGTGTTTTTCTAACCTGTACCATGTACTTTTAATGCCTAACTTTAAGCAGGTGCTTTTTAATGCCTAACCTCAAACAACTGCTTCGTTATGCATGAAACAGCTACAAAAACCACGAGGAAGAAAATCCAAACTTGGTATTTCAAAGTCAAAAGATATTTGGGGGATATGTTTTATGTTCTAGCACTGAAAAGGCAAAAACAATAATGGAATTGGGCTCAAACAAGGCACCATTTTAACAAATATTAGTTTGGGGGGGAATAAAACTGCAAATGTTTAATCTTCTCAACAACAACAAAAGAAATCCATAATGTTTTTTTTTTGTTGTTTTTTTTAATTTACAATGATTTCCAAAAGAGCCTTTGAGTGAATCTTGCTACTTACAGAATGATTCAGTTCATACTATTGTGTATCCCCAACCAATCAAAATAGATGAAACCATCTAACATTCTGGGGTGGGATAAACTGCAATGCAGTTTTATTCAAAGTATATGAGTGTCCCTATTCTTAGCATCAAACAGGGGGCTCCAGTACCCCATTGGCTGGACATGAATTAAGACAATAGAGGACTCATTCAAGGTAAAGCTGACATATAATTCTTGATTTCTGTGGTACTGGTGCAAACTGGTGCAAGTATTCTTATGGTTCAAATCAAAAAACAATTGTTATAAGATTATGAGTATAGGGGTGAGTACAATGAGCCTCAAAATATCACACAAACACATGGACTAATAAACCTCTTATTCACTAAAACACACTTCAATGAAGATTTTGTTCAAAGCTAGTCCAAATAGATCTTTGTTTTCTTTATAACAATTGTAGAAGTTGTCAATTACATTACATTCCAATTTTTCAAAGTAACCCTTTGGAATTATATTTATATATATATATATTTATATATATATATATATATATATTTTTTTTTTTTTTTACGGTATTTAAGTAATGAGAGCCTCACTGACGGATAAGAACACTAAAATGCCATCACTTTAGTTGGTTTTTATTTTTTTCCCCAGACGTAGAAAATAAAATCTAAGCTGCAGTGAAAATGGTCAGAGTTCATTTCTAGATTGGTAACTGTAATAGAGTTGCAGAAGACTGGAGATTTTTACCAATGAAAAGGGCTTTTTTGGTTATCTGAACCTCAAAAGCTTCCCAGTCATCACAGAGTAATTTCAAAGTGTTTCAAGATGATAGTTCAGTGAATAAATAAATAAATAAATACAAAAATATATTGCCTGAAGCGAGTAAAGAAAGTAGGGGAAAGAGAAAACAAGGAAAAAAAAGGGGGCCATATAGATATATTTATATTTTAAGGTGTGCAGTGAAGAATGCAAGACAGATAAATAAGACAGATACTTTGTTTCATTGTCAGTGGCACTCCCGGGTTATTTGAAGCACTTATTTATGCACTGTAAGCAGAACAATACCGGCGAGCAGAAATGATTAAATACAGGCTCTTCAAGCAATAGTCATCTCATTGTGGTGGGCCCTGGCTTGCCACTGGGCCAGCTTGATAAAAGCACTGTGAGCTGATAGGTGATACAATTTGCCAGCGATTTGAATGGGAGAAGCTGGGAGGAAGGGGCTGCGGCTCGGCTGGTCTGTCGCTGACAGCCTGTATAAGCTATAATAAAATCATTAGAATGTAAATGCTTTATTGCAAAATAAGAGCCTCCAGCCAGAGTGACATTATCTGCCGCCACCCGAATGAAAGCAGCGATTAGCATTCCCTGATTCAATGATAGAAGCAACTTATCTTTATTAAAATTTCTCAAATCGAGTCTTCATTTTTTCATGATTGAGTTTTAAGCAAATGTAATATCCAGTTCAGTTTGTGCATGAAGCTCGCGGAGGGAGGAAGGCAGGGAGCAGGATGCCCCAGAAATAATTAGTGTACACATTTCTTCCCTACACGTGTTTCATAACCAACAAATTGGATTTCATATTTCACTTGTCACTATCTAACACATTTGCATGAAAATATGGGGTTGAGTTTACAGAATAATTACTGAAAGTGTACACCTCACTAACATGTGTTTCATAAGAATGAAATTTGATTTGTTTGAAAGTGACTATCGTGGTTTGGTCAAATAATTGTTGCATGATATGATGGTTGGGCTCTGACTTGATTTAGAAGTTCATATTCATGACACACACACATTTTCAGCTGAGTCTTTAAGCAGGACATTGCTTAGTAGGCAGACAGTCAATTCTTATGCAAATAGCTTGCTACTGAGTATGAGATATAATACGCTGTAGATCAAATGTCACACCGGGAGTAAGAGTCTGTGTGATATAAAAAAGACTGACTTACATATTGTTCTCTAATATATGCTTCCTAATTTGATATTTCTACTTTATCTTTAAGAAGTAATTCATCCAAATGTAAAGCTGTGAAATATAGTCAGTACATTTTTTTTAACAGTTACTGAATGATATCGATGAGAAGAAGGAAATGTTTTGACATTTACAAAACTAACGTGTGGATGTTACATCATTCTCATTTCTAACCCCAAAATCAAACCTAACTCTATGTTCATTTGGTAAAAAGCCTACTTAAGCTTGTCAAAGTGATAACAAGATAAAATGCTTATAAGGACAAATAAAAGGAAAACCTTTCATAGCTGGAAAGCTAAAATTGCTGCAATGTGCAATAGCCATGTTTTCTTCTTTCTTAACACCCATCCTGGCCAAAATGAATCTTACATTCATAAAGACACCTCTCACTTATTTTGCCAAGTCCTAACATTTTTCTGTTTGCGTGTTTATAAGCAGACCAGGAACTGACAGAAAAAGGTTATTTGTAGTTCTAAATATATGAAAGGTAATATTTCTCCTTTTATCATGCCTACAATTTTATACATCTTACCCATAATATCTATTACAGTTACTTGAAGATGGGCAGCTACGCTGACTGGGCCATGTAAGCATGTCTTTCCTTCTCCTCCAGGTTGTTATGGGTTTTAAGATTTTGTTCCTAATAACTCACCTGATTAAATAAAGGTAAAATATTGTTTGTTTGTTTTTTTGTTTGTTTTTTAAATAAAAGGACTTCTAGTGTCCTTACTAAGGAATTCTCTGACATCGCATCCAAAATGTTGCCAGTGCTTCTTCTTGTATTCATGCACCACTCTTCTTTTTCAATGTTGAGTAAAACAAAACCAGCCATTGCAAGAAAAAAAGCAAAACGATTAAAGGTGCTGCTAACGGTATTTTGGACTTGTGCTGCTATCCTCTGTCCATCTGTCCAACATTTAGAAGTGAACATTTAATAAAATATAGCCTGTATAGGCTACGGGCTACATAAAAAAACCTCCCTGAGGTAGATCCTAGCTAACTGAAAGCTCTTTATTTTTAATAGCACCAAAACAGCCTAGTTCTAGCATCTGAATAGCAGCTGGTTAAGCAACCTTATTCAGGACAAACAAACAGGACGAAACATCGTTCAAAGAAACAGGAAGAAACATTGTTCTAAAACCATGACACCGTGAGTGTCATGGTTTTCATACAAAAATGTCTTAAATATGTTCTCAAAAGCATCATTGTTAGGAGCTCAGGTTCTACACAATGCACTTGTTATGGCACACCCAGAGGATTTGCAGTCGAGTTCATGTGCGTCCTCTTAAAGCAATCACTAGGTCATACATCTTGTGGAGTAAATTCAAAATCCCCTACCTCTGCCCCATTCATTGAAGACAAAAGTGGGGACACAAATTGGTCTGAGAACACACTGTAAAAAGAGAAGCTTACATTAAGCTGAAGGGGTCTCGAGGGACCGGGGCCAATCGTTGCATGCGAAGAAGAATGGTGGCAGAGTTAGGGACCGGGCACTAGTAGATAAATCACTGCCATCATGCAGATTTACTGTGTTGGAGTGAAAAGATAAATGTGGAAAAGGGGTGTGTGTCAGAACCTGCGGTGCAGGGCCACACGTTAATGCTGTGTCAGTAATTGAACTTTGCTATAATTATCCTGAGGAGATAATATTAACTTATAGTCTTTGCGTGAGAAAGACGCTGGTCCATAATTCATTCGCCGGAGAGGGTGTTGGTGCCGGATGGCGCTCTCTCTCACTGTCCCTTTCACCCATTTCTTTCTCCTGCATTGTTACTGAAATATGACGGCTCCATTTTTATCCTGTCACAATGACAACTGATGGGCTTATTTTCCTGTGGCCCCGGGGGATGATGAAATAGTAAGCAAACATTCTTTCTCAGGAGGAGAAGGGTGCTCCATCATTGTGGCTGGGGCCGCCACCGCCGCTTGTGTTGTGTGGCAATAACAGCAGGTTATGGATACAATACACTTGGCCTCCTCCTCTCAGTGCAGAGGGCCTTACACACAGTCTCTTCGCCTCAGTTCCTTTGGTGTCACAGTTAGCGGTTCACATCACCTTCGAGTTATAAAGTGTTCCCTTTTGGGTGAGTTCAAAGTCTTTGTTTTTCTTCCAGCTTTAGTTCTGATTTCAACATTATTAAATTATTACAGACTTGTACTTTTGTGTGTTGTGGCTTTGTTGGTTTGCAAAGGGTCACAGCTTTCATCTTTGCAGATGTATAATTGGTCCCAATTCAAATTTGATTAGTCAAATTTGTTTTACTTAAGTTGTTTGTGACTTTTAGGGCTATATTGATTTATTTTTTTTCTTTTTCATTATAATGATCAGCTTAATTTAAAATATAAAAAAAAAAAAAAAAGAAAAAAAAAAAACATAATTTATTTTATCTAGCCTACAAGAGTTAGTTGTTCGCTCACTGTTACAGCCATTACAGTAAAAAATTTTGGGGCCACTCTGACGCCTCTGCTATAGATCAAAATAGCACACCAACTTGGCTGTTAACACTAGCAATATTCCATTTATCTAATTTAAATAATGAGGAATATTGATGCACATTAGCTAAGGGAATGAGCCCACAGGCATCTGAGAGGGGGGGGGGTGGCGACTACTGTCAGCTTCTATTTTCCCATCCAGTTTGTTAACCAAGTGTGTGAAGCTGCAGCAATAAAAGCGATAAGAGCATTCTTCCAGCCACACTGCTGCTACTCCAGAGTAAACACCGTCAGAGCCCAGTTTATCACCATGCTAACTGGATTTAGACAAAGAGCTACAACGGCAGCTTGAGCAGATATCCAGTGACAACAATCAAACATTATAACAGCTCTCATTGTGTGCGCAGTCATTTCCATTGTTGATATCCAAAGGGCTTATTTTGAATAAAACGGAAAATACGAAGCTCTAATCCTCATAACTCTGTCTTTATTTTGGCGGAATATTACTGGAACACCCACCTTGGTGTCTTGTCAAGTCACTGCCAGCGGGGGCTTTTGTCTCCTTGGTGTAAAGAGAAATGACAGCATAATGTGATTTACAGGCAATCGCTTCAGCTCAATTAAATTAAAGTCCCCAATAATCCATGATGAATGCACACCTACGCCAGTCATTAGGAGTCAAAACAAAATATGGGCTTATCGTATCACAGCACCATGGAGGGAACACACCCTTTAATAGATGCACAGATTCATTTAGTCATTTGTGTCACAGTGTGTTATGCATTCAGTGTCTGTCGGCTGCTAATGACTAGTAAGCCTCTCAAGATGCCTGGTTCCCAAATCCAGGAAATAAAAGACTGACTGGAAGGCAAACCACCAGCGGCAACATTTATTGAATTAAAATTTAAATTTCAGATGTTTTGACAGACATTTAAAATCAGAAATTAATGTACAATTATGAGAAAGAAAATTTAATAAACATAGCAAGTCAATGTTTTGTTTTTATTTGTCTATCTTTTTGGTTTCCTGTTTCTCTCTTCTTTTCCTGACATAAATTTCAAAAGAAGACAAAAAAAGGGATGGTCAAAGAGTGGTCGGCCACTATGTTTTGATTGACAGTGTCATATTTGTAAGAGGGTTATGAACCACAAAACAAGGGTTAAAGGGAAATTGACCCAGCAGTTGATGGGTGACTGATACACCGAACTGGAGGTCTTTAATCTTGCTGCGGAGCTTACATGAAGCTTATATAACAAATTACAACGCCTAAAGGGTAATACATCACCTGATGGACTCCAGCTTTTCTGTCTTCTCCATTTCTCTGCCCAAGAGAGACCAAGTGACTTTGTCGGAATAAAGCTAGATGTATGATGTGTTCATATCACCAAAATCATTAAACCTTTGAAGATATTTCAGCTGACTTCTGGAGTTTGTTTGCTAAATAACAACATTTTTTCAAGTAACCAGTAATTTTTTACTATAATTAAAAGAGGCTTAACTATTTTTTTTTTCATTTTGCTTGTTTATTTTTAAGATAGTTACGAGACCAAATGCTGTGAAAAAGTGATGTGATGAATTTCCAATCAAATTATTTTGCATTTATCAAAATAAAAGCTATTTAAACCAGTTTGTAACAGGTAGCAAACCTTACAAAAAGTTAGACTTTTGTTCAGTCAACCCACAGAAAAATTTTCCGAATACACTTGGGGATCGAAGATATGTATTTCCCATTTGTGCATAGTGACTCTCAGTATGATTCACTGGAGTTCTAAAAGCTTACATGTGGCTTTGTAACTTTTTCCAGTTTGCTAGATGACAATGACTTTGCGTCTACTTTCTTTTTGAGGTTCTTGATATTTATAATCCCACTTTGTGTGGTCAAACAGGTTCTATTTAAGCAATTAGTTTGCACTACATGTCCAACAGCACTGTACCTGTTTAACTCCTGTATAGTTTAAATGTACATCCTTTTTGAATGAATATTTTCCTTGATTCCCAACAAAAACAACAAACCGTGGATTATCTATTGCACCAGTTTGCAATACCTTCATTTCTTTGTGAAATCCCCAGCACAGAGATGTATTCCCTCGATAAAAGACACCCTGTCTGCCTGTATGTGTGTTCTAGATGGAGCTGGTGAATGATAAAATGTATGACTTCCCAGATAAGCACACAAGTAAAACAACATTGTCCAGGTGCAGATTGTTGCTGGAGAGTAAGGTGTGTGTTGGTATGCAGAAGACGGAAGATGTTTGTGTGAGGCTCAGGAGAAGGGATCCAACTTCAGCACCCGAGCTTTAGATGTACTCTGCTGTTCTGATCTCCTCAGACTAGTGTAAGGGCAAAGGTCATCACACTTGCTCTCTGCAGAGAAGTTTAAAAGACACTGTCGGGATATCAAATTTTGATCATTGTCAGTGCAGGTTTTCTTAAATACCACAAATGTGTGCACATTAAAACTCTGCAATTACACTAAGTTAACACTGAGCTCACACAATATCAGCTTTAGAGATGCTGTGCCATTAAAAGGGGTTAAATCCCAGAATGTACAAGTCAGAAGTTTAACTCTGCTCACCGCTCAACAAAGGTTAGAAAGTTACCTGTAGAAGAGCAGACCTTAGCTGTCAAAATCGGTATTCCCAAAGCATCTTTAAACAGAAATACTGATCTCGGATCATAACCTCTCATACAGTAATTGGTGGTCCTGGTTCAGGTGCATGCAGTCAGCACTTCTACCAGCGAATAAAGCTGTCTAAAGCTGTTCTGGCAGGCTGACTAATTAGGCTTTACACACAGCCAATTTAAGTGCATCTTGAAGAGGGTGACAGAGGCTTTTTTTTTTTTTTTAAGTTTCTGCAACCTTGGGAGGAAAGCAATTAATTTTAAACAGTTTCAACAAGCACGTTTCACTGTTTTGTAGCTTTAAACAATGTGGCAAATCGTACACATTTGAGTCCATTTGTTTATTTAAATGGAAAAAAATAAAAAATAGCCTGGGCTGATATGACTTTAAGGATCTATTAGATGTTTCACAGCGTGCATGTACACTAGTTATAAATTTGTCATTTGATACATCACACTCAAACATGTTTTTTAAGAATAGTATAAAATGAAACCGTACTTATATTTTTTGAAACCACATATATATTATTTTCCTGATTTTGAAAGAAAATTTTACAACTTTTTTTTTTAGCTTAGGCAATAAAAAACGGGGGGATTTTGATGTTTTGTAAGTGTTTGTTAAATCACTGCAGCATAAGTTTCATGCATGGTGAGCACCAGTGACTGTAAGCTTTTTAAAGCTGCTGAATGCACATAAAGAATTTTGACTGTCTTCTACTTTTCCCCTTAAATGATTTTTTATGGGAATGTCCAGATCCATAGTTTCTTGATTAACATTTGTCATTTTGCATACTTTGCAGTCGACCAAATTAATTTAACTTAATCACATTTTAATTACGTTCAAATATGTGAATAATGTTAATATTAATACAGCTGACTATAAACAATTGTATTTAGGTAACTATGAAATAAAAATGATTTGTAAGCTACAGTCTCTTTTGTTACCCTTGACATAATGGGTCTTAACAGAAACGTATTTTTTTTCCTTTGTTTTTCGCCATGCCTTAATTGAGGCTTATTTTTCATTTGCCAGACTAACATTGTTATGTTTGATATTTTAAATATTAAGGGGATTTTCATTTGAAATTGCATACAAAAATGTGTTAATTTTGTTTTCTCCATTGTATTTAATAATTCTGAAAATGTACTGTTAAAAAATATGACATCAAGCAACTTTTTTTTAAAGAATTACAATTCAAAGTTAAAAAATGGATGATACAAACTTAGTCCAGATTCAAGCACTTGAACTTATTATTGAATCCTCTTCTTTACAAAAATAACATTTGAATTAAAGTAAGTAGACCAATTGAGATTAAAGCAAATGTTAAATGAACTAAATAATAATAATAAAAAAAAGAAAAACAGAGGAAGTTCTGTACCCTGATATAGTTGCATGTTGTGTGCAACAATATTATTTCGGTGTGCAGACAAAAGCCCCACATCTCTTGAAATCAAATCCCCCTCCCACCCAAGCACACAGATGCCCAGGACTATCTCTCTTACCCTCGTCTCTCAACAGCTTTTGAGAGGTCTAAGTATAAAATAGCGAGGTGCACTAACAGTATCTGTCCATTGCAGGATACGTATATAGAATATGTGGGGAGGCTCAGGTAAGAACTTGCATCAATCTGTCACTCGCTTCCCTCCAGGTGATAAGAGAAATTCCAACAGAGAGATAACGCTGGACATTCAACTTAATTCCGAAGGAAGAACTTTTCATCAGTGGGTCACATATTAGCTTTCACAAAACGCAGGCTGTGAGTTCAATTTTTTATTTTTTTTCCCCCCTTTTCCTTTTGCTCACTGGGCTAAGTCCAGGTATGTGGATGACACTGTGAACCCATGTGCTTAAAATTCCAAGGTAGACCAGAAGAAGGAAAAAAAAAAAAAAAAACAGTCTTATTCTTTTATCATTCCATCATCTCCATGTTTTCTCTCTTGAAATAAACTTCTTAGATAACACAGTGACCACAGCGATCTCATATGTGTTGAACTCAAATATGAAAAGTTGAGTAAAAAGGTTGAGGTTCACCAAATCTTCCCAAAGCCTCCTGCTGCTGCTTGTATTTTCTTTATCAGCTTCATGAAGTGGGAATCAGACATTTTTGGACGCAAGTTGCTTTCATTGTAATTTTTGTGGGAAGAAAATTGTGCATGACTCAGATAATTCTACAACATCTTGCAAGCTGTTGGGGCTTAAGCATTTTTTAAATAAATAAATAAAAAGCAGATTCCTAGACAAGATGTTTAAATGGCTCATGGAACAATGGGGTGGGAATGCAATGACTCGCCAATTTGAACATTCATGAGTTCAAAGTTTAAAATGTCTATTAAATTGATCATTTTAGTTCTTGTTTGCAGCAATTTAGTTCCCCAGTCATACATTCTGAATGAACAAAAAAAGCATGGAAATATTCAGTACTTCAGGCATGGAGTTTTTACTTTCTCATTTTAAAATGATATTTTGCTGTGCATCATGGAAGTGTTCACAGCACTTCACATTTTCCATATCGTTGTGTTCCAACCTTAACCCAAATTACATTAAAATCAATCCCCTCATAATTCTACGCACAGGTACACTACTATGGCAATGTGGGATAAATGTTTTAAGTGTTTAAACAAAATAATTTAATTTTATGATTTATCTTTCATTTGAGTTAAAGCAATTATTGATAATTTCTGTATGTTTACAGTGCAAACCTTGTCATTTAAAATCATTGAACTTTTTTAAAAAGCCAGTGCCATTTAAAATCTCCCACAAGAATTAGTTCATTGTAGTGTAATTGGGTTAAAAGCTGTAGAAGTGAAGCAAAGGTATCATCAGTGGCAGAAGGTTTCTATAACACCCACCAACAGGCACAACATTAGCACATTATACACACAAGTTAATATTAAAAATTATTTTGGAAAAGAACTACAAAGTACCATTTGCACTGCAACAACAAGTTTACTATTGACCGTTGATACGTTAAAGTTTTAATTTAGAAAGCCATGTTTTTGAGATAACAGATAACAACTCTGAGCATTAACATGTAAAATACGCAACCCAGGCATGGGCTTAAACTCATCTGGGGCATTATACTCAATTTAGAGGCCGGGGGAATTTATATATTGTCAATGTGCTTGTGGAGATGTTAGTAGTGTACAGAGCAGACACGAAGAGCTCAAAAACAAGATACCACAAAGAAAGTCATTGTGGGGATCAAACAGGTTAAATAGTTTCTTAATCAACATGTTCATTCAATCCAACAACACCATAATAATACGAACAAAGTCACTCCTAATCTACCTGCAAAGGTAGATTAGGAGTGACTTTGTTCATTACCCAACACTGCTGTTGTTGGGTAATGGACGTAAGGAACTGCAGTTCCTTACGTCCATTGGGTAATGGACGTAAGGAACTGCAAGCCTTATGCTGCGTTCCAGTAGTACTTGAAACATTACTCTGGTTAGCTGCTGCAGATGATGCTTGTGAGTTCCCCCAATGAGCTCGCGGAAGTGGCCAGGTTGGCTGCTGCTTTTGTTGATGTTGAATGCCCAGGATAAACTCCAAGGTTAGTCTCTCCAACTGTCATGAAGGATCCTTGAAAGGCTATAAACCTTGAGATTAACTTTTGGTGCTGCTGCTGATGTTTGCGCAAGAATCTGGGGCCTTGTAACTGGTCCTACTGGTTGATGATGAAGCTTGGTAGATGGACCAGGTAGCTTGGCCTCGTGGCTAGACTGTGTAGTAGTTTTGAACTAAAATTAAGAATGTACATATTCAATTATGTAAACTAATTGAAACTCTGAGATGCGAGAAAGCAGTCAAAGAAGCACTTTTATTGTGTTGGCTCCGCTTGTTGAAAATATTTTTTGGTAAGTTGGATCTTAATGTTTTAAATGAATTTATATGTGAAAATACCTCAAGACCACTATGCTAACTGTAAACAAGAATATTTTTGCTAGCGTTTGTATTTGAAATGTAATCAATTACAAATTTAAAGATGGCACTTTACTTGATGTAATGTTTAGATTGTCGATTCTATGTTGCATGACTTTGTGATTTTGTGTTTGTTGTGAAGTGGAGCACTTTGAAATGCCTTGCTGTGAAATGTGCTATACAAATAAGATTTGATTGATTGATAGTGGTAAATTTAATCCCCTGAAAAGCATTATTAGAGTAATAGAGTCAAAAATTGAGAAATATAGGGCTGTCCATAGCACAGAAGATAAAATGCCTATTATAAGTTATTTAGGATTGGAAAAGCAACAAAGCTCTAATTAATGTCATTTTTATCAATCTAAAAACAATGTATTATTCATTTTGTTTAAAATTAAAATTTCTATGTTAAGTGTTCCTAGAGAAAAAGTTGTGGTTATTGTAAACAGTGCAACAGTATATGTTGCACTGTTTAAATAGTTTATCCCTGGCATTTGTTCACAATGCTGTTTTCTCTCATGTTAACTTCTTTACACATTGATTTACATATTGGTGGGATAACTAGGTAACTTGTGAATGCAGGCGATTGTGCTGGATTTAATTTTAGGATATCAGAATACCAAGATTGACAAAACACAATTTCTTTATCTGGAAAACAATACACTTTACAGTTATGAGCTAATTATCTGTATATCCAATGAAAATTCCAATCAAAGTTCTTGTGGTTACAACTTTAACCAAAACAAAAAAGTGAGCTATTTTTTACAATTTGCCGATTTATAAAAATATATATGTATGTATATGCGTATACATATGTACAAAAATGTGAACATTCATCCTTGTGCGCATACCTCCCTAAAGTAAAATAAAGACGCAGGAAAACACTGATTGCTGTGACGAGAAGGAAGACACGCCACTTCATACAGAGACGATTGATTAGCTTTATGGAAAAGCAATTGCCCTTACTCAGCTGGGTTGTTGTGTGAGTGCTAGTCTGGCTGTTTTCATTTTTAGAAAGATCATACAGATCAATACAACATGGCACATTTTGAAGACCCCTACACCATACCCTGGGACATGGGAGGCAAGAGTGGAGCCCCTTAGTGCAGTACCTCTACTCTTGTTTTGCTGATTGGAAATGGGGGAGGGGTGAGAATGATGAGGATGATGATGATGATGATGATGATGATGATGATGTTGACCCAGCCCCATGTCCTTGCTCAAATGCATAAAATAACCACAAAGATGCTTCTTTTGTTGGTTTGCTTAAATTTTTCTCTCTTTTTTTTTTTTTCCAACTTTTATTCTACACTTCTCTCTCAAGTTTTCCCAGCAGATATTTATGGCCACAGAAAGTCACACAATAAATATGAACATTGACCTGGAGTTTTTAACTGCTGGTTTTTGTTAGTTTTCTTGCAGGTTTCCAACAATCAAGATGTTCCCCAGCAAACAAAGGCCATGGCAGGTGGGGAGGTAAGATAAGCAATTAAAAGTCAATCACTCTATGTTGCTTCAGAAACAGAAAAAGCAAAAGCTGAGTCAACCCTGCCCTCCCTGCAGCCCCGAGAAACTAAAACCACTTCATAACTGGTGTTTTAACCTTTTGAGAATGCAGCAATGGGAATACATTGGTCCAAAATGCTCATCAGATGTTTTAAAAATATTTAGGCTTTCCATATAAAACGTGTGACACAACACTATTGATTTGTTGTTTCATTCACTGAAATGGATGTATGTATTTATTCTTGTATTCGACAGTTTACATCTTTGCAGCAGAATATAGCATCTGTGTTTAAAGTCCATTGTCAGTCAGTGATAACCAAAGAATGAATCATGCGATCGCTGAACAAAAAGAGAGTGCAATTAGAAAGCCATAATGCTACTTGAGGGGTGAAAGAAGAAGCAGTGGGGTAATTCTATTTCATTGGGGTCAGCATGGCTACACAGCCCCTGCTAATATATTGCTTTATCTTTCAACTGTGTTCAAAACAGCTGTTTGGGGCTGTAGTAGATAATTCAAGTCAGGGTTCTTTGGTTTACGTGGGCAAGCAAGGAGACAATGGAGGCCCATCGATTGGTAGGGAGCTTGACATCCTGGCTTCTTGTCAGCTGAATAAAAAGACCATTACTCCTTCAGCTCTGCCTTGATATACACCCCCAGAAAGAAAGAATCAGGACTTTTTACTCCAGTCCCATCAACCCATATCTTTTTTTTTTTCCTTCTTTCGTTTTTGTGTCCTTTTACTTCAGTTTGTCCCATAATCATTGCAATCTTTTTTACATTACCAGCCAGTGTTTGTGAAACAATAGAGAGAAGCTAATAACTTTTCCCAGAGCAGCAGCTTTTTTTTTTTTTTTTTCTGCCACCGGGAAGAAAGGGGAAGGAATGGGATGATAAAAGGGCGATGGCCTTGGTCAAAGGTCAGCCGCTGTGATCTCATTGTTGTTCTTTTTGACACTTTTAAAAATAGTATTTTGTTTCATTACCTTAGGTTAGAATTCAGCCTACTTTGGGAAGTTTGGAGATTCCAGTTGTAAAATGTTGTGTTTAAACTATGCACTGGAAAAGGTGTCATCCAACATTATTGTAAATGTATTAATTAGTTACAGCTGTGTAGCAATCGGTTTTGTTTTATCTTTGGGATTGTGTGGCATACAAAACAACAAAGGACATTATTTCACAATAAAAACTATATATATATATATATATATATATGTGGCGTGTAAATTGGAGCAATACATCCACCACTGTGGCGGGTTGACAATTGGAACAACAACAACAAAAAAAACAAAAAAAAAAAGCTCTGTTCAGTTTGAACTCTGTCCACAGGAAGACTGACCGTCTGGGATACAGACTAATGCACATATTGTATATGGGGTGGCCTAGGCTATTACAATTTATTGAAAAAAAGTAGATGAAAAATAATTTAATCGACTTCGACAGCTCATTGGTTGAATTTATTGATGGACATTGGGCAGATCCAATGAAATCCCTCAGTCTTCCTTGGCCTCTTTCTTTAACGTGTACAACCATGTTTTACAGCAACTGCTCCTTCCCACACACGATGTGACATCAGCCCTTTTTCTAATATAAATAAAAATATCTATCATCTCATAGTTGAAGATTAATTTGAGTCGGCTACCATCAGCACTGATAGGTCAAACCTTTACAAAAAGACAAGACCAGATACTGACCACAAAATTCTGACACTGTTATGATAAAATTCCATTAATACATGTACAAATGGACATTTCTGATGTTCTGAAAAACATATTTTTGCTTATGTGATCAAACACCTCACCTAAGAAAAAAGAAGCTAATAATATAATAGTACTGCACAAGGAGTAAGGCATCAACCCGCCGAGAGCTCCACTTGGATACATAACATGGATGTGACTCTCATCCACACTCCTGCTCCCGTCCTCACCAATTTGATTAATACATTCCAATTTTCTGTGAGATAGTTTTCTTGCGAAGAAGAGATCCATTTCGCCTTGAAGATCGAAAGTTAGAATCTGCAGCATAATTGATGACCTCCTGGGACAAACGCTCTCATATTTATCACCACCTGACCTTTCCTCCAATCTCATCCATCATAAATTAAAGTTGTACAGCGGTGGCGTGGCCCTCTCTCCTCTCCCAGCATAACCTTTTGTCCAGAGGTCCCCTCCTTTGCTTCATTTGGAGCTGTTGGAAGGAGCAGCTTTAAAACCTGCAGTTCAGCACCTCTGCTGTTCGGGGCAGATGGTCATCACTGAAAGCATCTGTCAAATTCAGGCCCCCTCACTAGTGGCCAACCTGCATCGTTTCTCTTCCTCTTTTTTTTTTTTTTTTTTTTTTTTTTACATTTCTCTTTTTGACTTTTCGATCCTTTTTCACACTTTTTTTCTCTCCCCGTCTTTACAGATCTCTCTTGCTGATAGACATCTCCCTGATGATTTGCTCAAGTTCATGATCATTGTAGAGCAATGATAGAACAAGCAAACGACCAAAACTAAAAAGAAGTCTCACTGAAACAGATTTTAAGATTACATATTATGGATAGTAAAATTTTAATTTGTTTTGTACATTGCTACATTGTAGGAGGCAGCTAACTTCACACTTCGGCATCTATCTCTGGAGTTTTCAATCATTGCTAATTTATTTCTCCACTATGTGACTATGTATCAGAAATTAAAAATGCATATCCATACTCTGTCATAAGAGCTCCCCCATATCTTCCCCTTACTAAAGGTTCCCTTTTAATATTGATGGGAAGAAAGGCATTAATGTTAAAACTTTGCTTTGGGGCCAAGCCCTCGTGACTCAGTCGTCAGAAAGTAATGGAATAAGCTAGCATTTGTGCCGTATTAACTGGGTAAAATTCGAAAAGATGAGGTCCGTAATCATATGCAAATATTGCTGCCAGTCATGGATTTGATGCATCTTTTGGATGAAATCAGCCTTCAAATCAAACAGAAAACATGCACCTTAACAATATCAGTTCAAAAGAACACATCAATATTTAGTCTTTCAGTATTGTTTCTCTTTTTTTCATGATCTTTCTGGAATCTAATCAAATAAAGTCATCTTACCAGTGAACATTTTACGTTTAATTTGAAGCTCCCGATCTCCATGAATGGAAACAAATACGAAAACCTTGCAAAGCCCCTGTTCAGTGACTGTTAAAGAGAGCAACAGAGACTGAGGTGATTCATATGTTTATACATTGTCATTCAGTGCATGACTACCCAGCACTCCCACCAGAGGCAGCCTACAAGTGACCCCTGAAAAGAGAGGGTCAGGGAGTAGGTCGTGCGGAATGGCCCGGCTGTTGGCTCTGACACTCTCTGACAGCTTTAAGTAGATCTCTTTTTAGCCATTTATTTGGAGTGTCTAGGGGGAGCCAGATAAAGAGGAGCATGAACAAGAGCAGAGCACAACTTCTCCCTTCAAGGGAAATCGAAATGAGGAACTGAGGCCGAATGGAAGTTTTCTTGAATGTGCGAATGGATTTGAACAAGATTTGAAGGGCTATATCCGATGTAGTTGTCTTACTATTTCGTTCTTGAATAGCCATAATTTTGGTGGTGACTCCACTTATTTTGATGGAGATGTATAACAACACTCTTCTATCAGGAGAAATCCATCTTTTTTGTGGCTCCTGATTTTTACTAATGTGATTCCAGACAAATATCTTTTGCTGTCCATGTGACAGACATTTTGCTTGTTGTTGTTTTTAAAATGGGATTTCCCTTGATTGTATGGTTTTAGTTTTATGGTACAAACCATTGCTGAGGCAAGTTTAATATCAGCAGTTAGGTGAAATTCTTAAACTATACTGGTGTTTAATTTATTATTTGAGAAAATTAAACAGACAGCTCAGTCATTCATGCATTAACAATGGTAACACTGTCAAGAAATATGACTCTTGGTGTTGAGTGTGATGACAGTTATCATACTGGACTATTTCAATAACTTACAGTGTATATTTATCCTGTTTTCAGTTCTGCTCATTGTGTTAGAATTTATGCCAAAGGACATGTAAGCATATTTTTTCCCGAAAAAGTTTAGCATTTGTGCTCATAGGAGTTTAGTCCAATAATCATTATCTTTCAATGCGTAAAACATTTTTTGCAAGTCCACTGATCCAACAGGCCATGGCTAAGCATTATAGATTCTAATTTGAAGTCCTGTCACTGCTTTCCTTGTCTAGAATTGTAAGTGCAAGGGCTGCCATCTGCTTGCAATAATGAGCCTGACAACGCTAGTAAATGTGCTTTTACAATCATAATGGCTGGTGTATTGATCTTAATGGACGCAGCGACGGCTTGTTCTATCAGTCAGAGGAAACAGTAGGACACAGCGAGCAACAACACTCTGCATCTAACAGATTAGCTGCTCTCAGGCAGCTCTCACGGTCACTTCATTGATATCATTAAGTCACCATATGTTTTGCTAATTTACCACAGTTTTCAGATGCCTTGCATAATAAGACACGCTCACCGTAAACCCACTTCTGACACTGTGACGGGCCGTACAGAATCTCATTCGCACTTCCTTCGTCTCCTATGATTGTGTATGTGTAGGTGTGAGTATGCAGTGTGAGTGAATATGTTTTGACTTGTATGGAAAGAAACTGTTCAGTGTTCTCTGCACATTTCTTAACGTAATGAATGACATAGGGATGTGTCTTCCAGGTACTGTTAATGTCAAAGGAAATTCCAATGAAAAAAGTAAAAACAATAAACAGATCCATTGTTTCCTGTGATGAGTTCTAGCCATAATTTTCTGACTTTTAAACCACATGGAGCACTGGTGTTAATGTAGTTTTAAATCGAGTAAGGCAACTGTGATTGTACATCTTTTGCATACACTCATTTGTAAGCTCCAGTTTGTCTGAAGTCGTGGGAAAAGATTCATCACAAAGTCTCATTTGTAATATCATTGACACGGCAATAATGATCCATTGGCAGTACAGAGTAATGGGAGGCTCTGACCTTTAACCCTAACCAATGAACACATTTAGTTTAAGCCTGGCGCTCAGTGATTTATTTCTGACAGTATTACAGCTTCTGAAGTCGTAGAGCCAGACACATAGCGCATTGAATAGGACAATTATTAACTAGATGGGACATGGTTCGCTTTCACTCTCTTTCCCTCCCTTTGAAGGTATTTAAAATTCATTCACTTTCCAGATTGCTTCAGGTTTATGGAGAGAAACTAATGGAACTTTGCTTACTGTAGTTAGAAATGTACGCTTGGTTTAAATGTTAATAGGTTATTTTAATTTTATTAACAGAATAACACGTGCATTTCCTTGAGAAATTAGCTTGTCACATAATGGTTATCAAAATAAACACCAATATGCAAATGTAAAAGGGTAACATTGCAAATTAGGAACTATATTTTTTTAATGAATATTATTTCTCTTATTTTGATTATTATCATTATTATTGCTAGGGGAGAGAAATTGGTAAATTCTGTAGTTTTTTTCCTTGACTTTATAAATATAAATGTTCACCAAAAAGCCAGTTAAAAAACATCCATTACTGCTTACAGCAGATACGTTCTGTGATGTGATTTTAAAGTAAATCAGAGAGTGATAAAAATATACACAACACAAAGTGGAAAGGTTATGGCACTACCATTAAAAACATTTGAGGTGACAGCAGATCTTTACATTTTGTACTGAGGAGAATAACATAAGGAAATAAAAGTAAAGCAGAACCAAATATTACCAAGTCTTAAATGTATTTTTTTTAAATATTCTGTGCATATAAACAGTGGTTTAATCACATGTCACTCTCAAAGCTACATTTCCTGCTTAAAATATATGTAAATATTTAATATAGTATTGATGCTAAAACAAAGCATTACTATTGTCTTATTATAGTCTGCACTGTAACAACGTGGAATGAGATTTTTGCATATTTTTGCACGTTTAAACTAGTCTAGATTACAAGAATTACAGGAAACCAAAATAAATTTGTGCACTTTATATGTTAGAAATGCATGGAGACATTTCTAACATATAACTAGTTCACTGGACTGGAATATTTT
This sequence comes from Poeciliopsis paucimaculata, assembly GCA_903067055.1. Classification (NCBI taxonomy): domain Eukaryota; kingdom Metazoa; phylum Chordata; class Actinopteri; order Cyprinodontiformes; family Poeciliidae; genus Poeciliopsis; species Poeciliopsis paucimaculata. The sequence continues at coordinate 851 of CAEGAD010049867.1, read as the reverse complement.
CACATACTGCAGAAGAAAACTTATTAATTTTATCAAAATCAAAATAAGCTGTCAAATTCAATTAACATGTGGTTTGCTGTGTTTTTCATCAAGAAAATCAGAACAATGGAGATGAATTAAATTTGTGAGAAGGCAGACGAGAAAATAAATGACCAAAGATTCAAGGAAATAAAAATGGATAAAGTTTAAGTTGTAAGAAAAAAGAGATAAAGAACAGAGGATGGGCTTCTATAAACAAATCAACACATCTATCACCCTGGGCCTCCTGTAAGGGCCATTGGGTCACCGGTGTGTTTGCACCAGCCCCATCACTCACTCAGAGTCGACAGGCTGCCTATTCCCTACCAACCACAGTCTGCTTTTCCAATTCAGTCAACAAAGCCCAGGCCCTGGCACTGTCTGTTTAGCTAGAGGGGAAAACTGTCAGGAAAAGTAAGACGAATGGGCTGCCCTGATTGACTATTTCCTTAGATACTGAATCAATGGGCTTATTATCACCAGCAATTACAGTACTAATACAAACAGATGCTTGGGGAAAGACATCTGCTTAGAGAGATGAGACAACTAGATTTTCAGTCAATAGAGTGAAGAAAGCTCTTCATTCTGTAATCCTCAGCAGGGGTATTTGTGTAAACGTGAGAACTAGAAATACACATACTATGTGAAATTACACATGTACACACACACACAAAAAAAGATTTCCCATTGTTATCGCCACTAGAAAAGTAATCAGAAGGATACATAATAGTGGAAAAAATCAATAAAAAGTCCAGTTGTTTAAGCAAAAATTGATCACATGTAACAATGTGAAAGGCATAACTAGCATGATTTGATTCTGGTTAGCTTTTTCA